>JAUELK010278242.1:0-15162 GCA_031471215.1 Gastropteron pacificum | reverse complement strand
CATGTTCAGAATGCCCTCACTGGGATTCGAACCCGGGTCGCCCGCTTGGAAACCAAACGTGTTAACCGTTCGGCCACGTAAGGTGGCAGTTCAGTAGAAGAAGAGAGAAAAAAAAGAGAACACAACTGCATAGAGAAGAAACAAAAGGATCTAATGTACATCAACCGAGGAATGTGGACAGTAAAAAGTAAAACAAAACAGAAGAGAATCATTGAAAGACTTGCAACATGCATACCTAGATGCACTCCACTCACATTTAGGACCCAACACACTCATTGAGTCAATCTGAATATGAAGACTTAAGACAAATATAAACAGTTTGACTATAGCTCTATCAGTGGCATAGAAGTTTTAGTTTCATTTAAAAATAGCCACTATATCAGTTTTTCCAGCATAATAATATGTGTTTACCAACACAACTTGGCTGGTTTCGGGTACTTTTCATGCGCTATTTCACACACAACACAAAATATATTAGAAATTCTTTTATATAACAAATTTGGCGTCTTTCACATGTATGATGTATTTCCACATAATAACCACAGCCGGAAAACTTGTATTGAACATGAATAGGATAGTAAAAACCCTACAAGGATGAACACTGAAAGAAAAACATCGAAAAAACCCCACTGAAAATAGGCAATTTTCTCAAAAACCTGAAGTCATAAGACTGCAGTTGCTACTATGACTGTCTCATTCAATAAGCACCTACTGGTAGTCATCATGGTGATATTCTCAAACCTACTTTGCAGTCGGAGGCTCATAACATTTCCTCACTGACCACACAAAGAAACTGAATGGCAATAATCAAGATACGCTTACGATTTAAAAATGAAATTTGTATCCAATGTCATTCACAATCACATTCAACCATAGAACAGCAGCATACACTTTGTATGTTCGTATGATGACTAGAAAACACTCCATTCACACTGAACAGGTTTTTTTTTTCCCCTGTAATAATGTCTATGCAGTCCAATATTGGCTCAATTTTGTACATTGTACTGTACAGCAATTCATGTAGTTCTCTTCATACTACTAGCCCTTTCACTCACAAGGAATCAAGAGGCTCAAAACATATTAAGTTTAAGTAAACTAACCAAATTCCTCAGATTTATATATGACCATCATGTTTATGACTATATGTATGTATACACTGCTCTTGTGGAAAATGTACTGTACAGTGTATACTTTTCCCTCATCTCACCCAGATGTATTAAAAGTAAAAGAAGGTACCCAACAATAGACGAGAGAAAGATCTTTTATTATAGAGTCAAATAGAGTGTTGGTGAGAAGTGCCTCAGGCTGCCCTGCCAGTATGTCTCCAGGTTAGTAAGGAAGTTGCAGTTGAGATGGTGCTAGTGCTAGTGCTTGAATGAAAGATGTCTGTTGGGCTCATTGTGCTATTAATTCTATTGATACTAGAGATGATGAGACTGGACACTGGTCTCTTTCTCTTTGTAAAAAAGCTGGGGTTGGCGACGCAAACAAATAGCCAAGTGTTCATTGGGTCTGTGTTAACACAACCTTTGTTAGTGAGTTGACTTTGCTGAAGAGCAGGAAAATGCCCGTAATAAGAATCTTTTAAATCATCTTTCTTTAGTGAATACGATTATTCCCAACAGTATACATGTATTAATAATGATAAAAACTGTCTAAGCCTAGGAAACTAGTAAACAAGTCATAGAAAAGGGATCTACATGACTAGATAACTTCAAAGGAATGCCATGATTGCTTAGTCTTCAATGTCTTTGTGTATAGTGAATATGTCCCTTATATTACTTATAATATTACATGAGTAGATTTCCAGAAGAAGAAAAGAGAAAGAAAACAAAAGTATGTAACAGTAACACCCAAAAAAGGTCAAGAGAAACATTTACGACTAGTCGATCATTTTTAACACAGCATTCATACGATATTATAAGAGCATTCATGTTTTCACAAACTATACTACTATGCACACAATTTTCCATACTATACTAACAGTAGGTGCCTCACTGGAAGTATGGCACTCTCTCTCTCTCTCTCTTGCTAACAATAATCATAATGCTGTGGTGACTGGACAGTGTGGAAAGGGGCTGAAGTTAACAACCATCCATCATTATCATTGTTGACTTTATCAACTAAGGTCAGTGCCACAATGTATTTAAAATTTAAGATAAGAAAGTGTGAAATAGTGTTGTAGTAGTTAAGTATGGGAGTTTTTCAGTTTTTGCATCCCAAGAAACACAATTTAGGTCAATTAAATAATGGGTGTCTCCTCCTATGTATGAACAACTTGCCTCCAATAGGGCAAAGATTTAATCCTAACTAGGGTCACCCACTTGGAAAACAAACATGTTAACCCTATGATATATAATAAAACTGTTCTGCCACCACACTGCCCATAGTAGTTGAAATCAACAATATTAAGACAGTCGAGAGAAGGGTAGCACCAATGAACAATACTGAAGCCAATAACTGTACATTTGTCATTTCAAAGTGTCCACAATTAAATGCAGGGGGAAAAGTCACTACACTACACTGCAAGCTCAAACAACCACATCAAACCAAGTGAGGCCTACACTGGCTTACTTCTTTAAAAGTAAAGGTCTGAAGCCTTCATTTAAAACAAAAAGAAAACTACAACAACAAAAGAATTTCAACCTACAGTAAAAATGTTAATAAGATGACTTTGAGTGAAAAACATTAATTCAATTTCTACTTCTAAACTGAACTCTCACTGTGTGATAGTAAATTACAAGCTAGGCGGTACCTTTGGTAGAATAAAAAGCAACCATTGTACCACTACAATTTGAAATTTCGTTGTTATTTTGTTGCTTTCTTTTGGTAGACAAAAGGAAGAAATAAACAAATTGAACAGTTTGATCAGAAGATAAAATCTGTCTGAACACAGGAATATGTCTGAACACTGATTGCATTCATGTTTTGATCATCAATGGCAGGTAAGTAACATTATGTACAGATATATTTATTATGTATTCTTGCATCGTAGCTGAGACTTAAAGCTGGTTTGCGTTTGAGACTGAGGCAATGTACACATGAACTGGAGAACTTCACAAATTTCCAAGACATACTCAAATGTATTGAAAATGTTATAATGATGACTATCACTACTGTGGTCAAAATCGTAGCTTTCGAGATCATGAAATGATAACCAGTGAAGACGAAACATTTTTGTGTGTACTCAAAGCTTTGGAGAGGAGGAACAAAGCTTCTTCGTTTTAAAAGGTTCATGTTAGAACATGAACTAATCATTGAATGTGGACGTGTCTTCACAATTGATGAGTCAGGAAGCTCAAGATAGTTTGGAAATACAAATGGTTTGAACATAGGCTGACTATAATCAACTGCATGTAGGTATGAAACACTGGAAGTGAGGGGGGAATCTAAACTTTAAAGAAATTGCACATTGGATAAAAAAATATAATGCCAGAATAGAAACACAAACCGTTATTTCCAAATTTTGCATTACAAAAGCTTTCTTTCTGATGTGCTAAAACACATCTTCACAATTCTTTAAAAGGCCTGTGACGCCAAGGAAATGGTGTCAGTTGGGAGGCTAGTAGAGTGGACATCAAAGCCTATGACTATGACTGGGCAAAGTTGTTGCAGCCTCAGTCTTCAAACTCAAACCCAGTGCTGACATGCTCCTGTGGAAAGGAGATCTGTGCAGGCAGTGAGACATCTCCCCGGTGACTGGCCTGTGGCGTGAACTGGCCCGCACTGAAGGCCACAGGGAAGGGAGGGGCTTGCAGGAGGTCTTTCAGACTGGGACCTGCTCCAGGTCTGAGACTAGGCAGTGTTCTGCTTCTCCCACTCCCAGGTGGACCGATCGTTCTGTTAGGAACTGCAGTGTTGTACAAGGCCTCCATAGAGGAGAGTCTGTCTCCTGAAGAAAGGTTTGCCTGGTCTTTCCCCTTCCCAAGCTGGATACTCGAAGGCTTTCTGTATGTAGCTTGATCAATCAGTGAACTTCCCGACTTTGATTTCTCCTCCGAAGTGCCAATCAGAAAGTTGACTGCCTCCTCGTAAGAGGGAAGCTTCTGGTAGTCTGAGCTTGCCGCCAGATTCTCCTTCTTCTTGCCTCCAGGGGCCTCGGTGTTGTGGCTAGGTCTCCTGGCTGCCTGTCTGCCCCACACTGTGCCAACTCCTTGACCTGTCACACTGCCAATGCTGCCTGACAGAGACAGCACCATGGCTGGATGGGCCTCAGGCACGGAGGACTGTGACCGGAAACCTTCTGTTGGGCCACCAGATGGAGTCCAAGACAAACATTCCCTGGCTCTTTGTGACTGCTGATCCATGACCAGATTTGATTCCCATTTACTTGTACTTGTAGGTTTGGAATTGGGTTCTGAGAAGTTTGTGGGAAGTCTTGTGAGCTGGGCCCTGATGTGTGGGGTGGTGAGGGTGGGGGGACTGACCTCACAGTGCTCTCTGGCCGGACAGCTGGGCTGGCTGGTCTCGTGGGCTACAACACTGGCCAAAGTGACCACTGGCCGGATAGGCTGGATGTAAGTGTCCCTGGTGGACACTGTGGTCATCACGCCTGAAGACTGGATGGGCATGAACCTGTTGGGGGCGTAGCTGGTCTCTGTGTAGGGTGTTGGACATCTTGGCGAGACAGTGGCACAGGGAGTGGGGCACCGCGGCGACACCATGGAGCATGGGGTGGGGCAGCGAGGGGATACTGTAGCACACGGGGTGGGGCAGCGGGGGGACGCACCGCTGGGTGTGAAGGGAGGGGAGGGATGCTGGGGGGACGTGGGGCTTCTCTGCGGATCACTCGGGCTGTAGACTGCACCCCTCCTCCTCATCATGCCAGGATAGGCCGAGGTGGTCAGTTTTGGAGACAAGGGAGCCACAAATTTTGACCCAGCTGGTGCGGCTTTGGGACTGGCCAGGGGTGGGGACTGCCTGGGAGAGCTGGGGGGCGTGGGGATACACTGTAGGGACAGAGAGAGCAAGTGCTCCAGATCTGTGGCTGGGGAGATCTCCTTGATGACCTCATTGAGGAGCTTGCTGGGCCCCAGGATGCTCTTGGCCCCCAGGCAAGGGTTTTCAGACAGCTGGTCCAGCTCTGCAAAGTCCCACAGCAGATTGTCTGAAGCTTCACCTTCCCCTGACTTGTCCTCTGCAGATTCCAACTCTGAGAGTGGGAGGAAGGCTGAGTGTGTGAAGACTGGGTCTCTGCTCGCACTGATAGATAGCACTGGGCTCACATGGTGCAGTGAGACAGGACTGGTACAACCCCTGATGGCAGAAGCAAGGACTGGACTTGGACTGATACTGCTGTAGCCACCATCAGACACTGGGGTGCACGGCACACTTCCATACCCTGGGTCAGAGGCAGGGGTGTCACCCTGAGCTCTGCTAGAGCCTGGACCAACTGACCGGCCAGATGAGATCAATGGACCACTTATTATAGGTTCCACAAAGGCATTGTCTAAACAGAAGAGACTCCTGTCCTCCCTGGTAGGAATCTTGTATCTGTCTTGGTCATCCAGGTTGTGATGGTAGACCAAATGATCCCTCTGTGTAAAGTTTGATCTTATGTCAGCATCTATAGAAGACAAGAGTGCAGACTTCTGGTCTAAGCCTGTGGTTTGGACTTTGTCCCTTGAGAACCTGACAGGGTGTGGGAGATCCTTGACCGTACAGGTGGATAAGTCAACAGTTACTTTGCCTGGCTCAAAGGCTGTCCGCTCCACAGAAGACCTACGACTCAGCTTGGCCGGGCCCTTGGGGCTGAGGAAAGGATCAGGCATCACAGTGGAAGAGTTGGAAATTCCCATTTCTGCCTGTGCTGTGGTGTCAGTGGAAGAAGGCAAATCTTGCCGAGTACTGCTGCCAGTGACTGTTGAGTCTTGTCTGGAGAAAGTCTGTCCTTCCACACCAAGTTGTATTCCCAGTACTGAGTGACTCCTCACAGCAGGGATGTCTTTCACTACAGGCACGGCGCTAGCTGCAGGATCTCTTGGCATGGCAAAGTCCAGGTTGTCTGGGACTGTGTTGGGCACAGAGACACTGCGCAGGTAGCGTGAGGAGGAAGCCTCCAACTGGTCTGCCAGGAGGTCCATCTGCTTTCTCTCCTCGTCTGGTGTTGTCCGCATGGGCCTGACAGGCGACTGGCTATGAGAGGACAGAGACTCAGTCACAAATTCCACAATGTCTACAGGTAGCTCGTTCTCCACAGAGGCAGACCGGCTTTCACTGCTAAGGTCCAAACCCCTCATCACCTGAGCTGAGTCTGCAGACACATTTCCCCTTTGATCACTGTTCACAGACATCCCTTGCTTTGTCTTGAAGCTATCATTCCTAGGGAAACCATCTTCTGTGAAGGAGGTGTTATCGATGGGCCAGAATTCTGGTGAGTCTGCGGAGCTGCATGGATCTATAGGGACAACAACACTGTGGGAGGACTGGCTGGTCACACTCTCCAAGTTGCCTGCCATGTGAGCTTGCTGGCTATCTTCTCCCACAACTATCACTTGATCCTCTAAAGCTGGTCCAGCCAGCTGAAGGCTTGACGTCCTGCCACTGCGGTCTATGGTACAGCTAGAAGACCTGCCACTGTTAGAGCAGACAGATGATCTACCACTGAGGTCTGAGTTTGTCACACAGCCTGCCCTGCCAGCAGAGCCTTGCTTGGGGTGTGGGTGGGAGGATTTCTGCCTGCTAGAACCTCTTTGGGATTTGACAGCCACTCCTATGGACGTCTTGTGGTCTGACAAGAAGTGGGCGCTGTCAGACATATCCCCCAGAAGTTTGTGGTCGAAAGATGGCTCAGAGTCCAGCAAGGCGTCTGACTCCAGATTCTCCACATTGAGACTGATGGTTCTACGACCAGGTTTGGGCTGTGTGCCCGTAGCTATCGAGTTAGTCTGGTCCTTGCTTTGTGGTCGAGACTGACTTAGCCGAGCTTTGAGTGAGTTGAGCACCTGCACTGTCTGCTTCACTGTCATGGACTTTGAGGTCTCAATCAGTCCTAGGAGGAAACCAGCATCTGACACCTTGGACTTGCTAGACACTTGTGTGTTAAATTTGTCCACAGAACTTGACCCCACCCTATCAGTCTGAGATAGTGGTGCAGGCAAGGCTTCACTCTGAACTCTCTCACCACCTGTCATATCGTCACTGGCCACTAGCTGACCATCTGACATCTGGTCGCTGCTAGAATTGAGCCTTTTTCTATCACAAGACCTCTCCTCCACACACTTGCTGGCCTTCCTCTTCCTCAGCACACTACCAGGCCTGCCCTCTGTGTCAGGTCCTGTCAAGTCTGCATTCAAGCCGGGAGTGTCCGCACGGCGACTGTTCCGACTCTCAGACCTGAAGGGGCTTGGGCTGGCTCGGGGTCTATGATGTGGGGTCTCACTTCGTGAGGGACTTGGGAACATCTTGAGAGAACTCACAACCCCCTCCACTCTTGGACTGGACGTGGTTGTCTGGCGAACCAAGGGCTCTGATCTCACTGGACTGGCCTGTGATATTGTGTCAACACTTATTGGGCTTGATGCCACACGCCTTGCCCGAGGCACAGCTTCTCCTCTGACAGGACTAGACAGCACAGGTCTTCTATGGGGTAATGTTTCTGGTCGAACTGGACTTGATAATACTGAACTTCTGTGTGGCAATGAATTTATTCCAACTGGGCTGGATAGTAATGAACTTCTTTTAGGCAGTGTTTCTGTTCTTACTGGGCTAGATAACACAGAACATCTTTGGGGCAGTGTTCCTGCTCGAATTGGACTAGAACCTATCACGGTGGTTCCACGCATTGTTTCCCCTTGCACTAGCATTGACGAAACACCAATTTGCAGTCCTGACGAAACAGTACTCGATCGTGCTGGAGTTTCTGCTATGAACTGGCTTGAAGGGATGACACAGGTTTGTGGTGTTGTGGCACTGCCCATTGTTGGAATGTTTGCCCTTTGTGGCATGACATTGCCTTGACTAGAAGTTGTGACACCTGTCTGTGATAGTCCTCTACTCACAGGTTCCCCATTACTGGAAGCAATGAAATTTACTCCAGACAGTACATCACCACATGTTGAAATTGTACTGCTTGCGTGTGCCCCTTGTCCCACCAAGTTAGATGACATAATGCTTGCATGATGAGGCATTCTGTCTCCTCTTTCACCTTGGCTAGAAGTAGGTATGATGTTTGATTGGGATAGTCTCTCCATACGGCTAGAGGAAGCTGTGATACTTGCAGCAGGCAGAACTCCTCCAAGTCGCTCTCTGTCTACCCCTGAAGTGACCGGACAAGTCTCAAACTGCCCCGGTCTCCTTACAGTGGTAGGCCTGCGTGTGCAGTGAAAGGCTGAGCCTGCACCTGGCGTGGATTGATCGCTCTCGTCCTCGTCATCCGCATCGCCGCTGTCCTTGCTGTGGATGGACACAGTTGAATGACTTCCCGCCAGTTGGCTCAGCTCTGACAACAAGGCTGAGGAGGATGAGCCTCCGGAACATAGTGAGATGGTGGGAGATTTGTGTGGGGGGCGCAGACATTCAGAGCTCGACAGGGAACTGCTCATACTGGTAGAACTGATTGGTGGACTCATTAGGGGATCGGCTGGCGGGTATGCTGGCTGAGATGCACATATCGACGGCTGGTTGGCTGGTTGGGCTGTTGTCTGGATTGATGATTGCAATATTGGCTGGCTGGGTAGAAGGACAGGTTGAGTTAAATGCTGGGTAATTGTTTGACCAAATGGTTTTGAAACTGCAGAAGGCTGGTTGGATTTAAGTGAAGATGCTACGCCAAGCTGCTGGACAGCTGTTTCAGATCCTGGCTGGATGGTTGGAGGGGACACAAATTTAGGCTGACTGGATGGATGGGACGTTAGCGTGAGTGGGAGACTGGTAGGCTGTGAGACTAAAAGAGGTTGAACTGGTACTTGGCACGTCAGACTGAGAGATTGGGACACCAGAATGGACTGTTGCTGTGCCTGGGTCTGGCTGGCTGGCTGGGACACAGTCTGACTGGATGGAACAGAAGCAAGGGTAGCTGGCTGGCTGCTTGCAGTGTTTTGCATTAGGAGGTAAGACTGCCCAGTGGAATCTGGCCCAACCACATGAGCCTGCAGTTCCCCTAAGTCCCCTGATCCAACTTCCCCAGTCTGTTTCTCCAACAAGTAACGATTACCTCGACCATCCTCCATGACAACAGAGCCAGCCGTTAGATTAGCCACGCTCATGCCACTTGAGGTTGAAATACAGGACAAATCAGCACTGCCTTTAGGCATGATCACTTTGGCACTGTGAGCCCTAACCTCAGACTTCTTAATTGGGCTAGTGTTGGGATTCGTCAAAATGGACATTTGTGGATGGGAGGCGGACTCGACAACGCTTAGCCTGTTTTCTGCCCAAGGTGTGGAAGCTTCCTCTGAAGGGCCGAGGGCAAGGACGACATCCATGGGTTTGATTGACTGTTGCTGGGAGACCACACTAACTGGGTCAGAGGCCATTTTGACTTGGAAGTTGTCTCCTTGGTAGGTGGAAGCCAGATTGAGAAGAAGCTCCTGGGCTGTCCGTACCCTTTTCTGAACCAACATAGAGCTGACTGTGGGTTGTTCTTTCTTCTGTGGTGACGGTGTGGTCGACCCGCTGCTTGGCTTGGGCCTGATGGGTGTGAATCTCGACTTAGCACCTCGCTTGCTTGGAGTTAAGGGAGATGACCTGCCCCGCCCTGTGGACGAGATTGGTCTTGCGGGCTGGCCTAGGACAGGAGTTGACTTCCTGGCATGTGGAGATGTCTGGCCTAAGACTGGAGTGCTGTTGTGTGAGGAGCTCTGACCCAGGACAGATTTCTGTGGCGACAAGTCTTTGGTTAAAGACCTGATTGGGCTTTGTGTGACCATAGGGTCTGCAGTCTCAACACTGGAACTGTCCATACTGCACACCCTATGTAAAGGGATCACCTTCCCCCCACTGCTCAACACCCGAGTCTCTGCAGAGTTTTCTTTGCCACAACTGTTTGACTGTTGGGCATCTGTGTCTGCGGCCTGTCCCTCCAGGGAAGCCTGAGTCTTGTGACTAGTGACGGGGACAAATGCACTGCGACTTGGCAGACTGGACAGAGAACTGGACGTGTCTGAGCCCAGTTTCCACTTAGAACCAGAAATATCTGATAAAGATGAGGACATAGTCTGGCTGCTCAGTGGGGCCTTCTCGGCACTCAACAAGTTCTGCTGGCTACTCAGGCAAGCCTTCTGGCTGGCCTGAGGAATCTTCTGAGTGGTCACTGGACTCTTCGGGGCTAGGAGAGAGTTGAGAATGGTGTAGCGCGGCACAGTGTGTGGGGACTGGAGGTCTGGGCAGGAGGCTCCCAGAGGCTGTGCTGGCTTGCTGCGACTAATCACCACAGGTTTCTGTACACAGTGGAACTTGGTGTCCTCAGGCTGGGGGTCCGGGGGCTTCAGAGACAGGCTCTGGGCCCGCTTCTGATCCCCTCTCTGACTGACTACATGGCCCTTGACTGGCTGGCTCTTACTACTACTGTCTGCCTGTTTGTCTTCCATGACACATTCAGAGCAAGCCTGAGCTTCCGCACCCACCGTGGGACAGGAGTGTGGCCTGAAAGGCCCAGCACCTGTGTTGCCTCCTTTATGAGAGACTTCTTCCACTGCCCCCTCCAGACTCATGCCTAGGGATGTGATACATCTGCGTTTGGTGGACACCAAGTCTGGGCTTACACTTGTACTGTTCCGCTTGTGCTGACAAGCTTCAGTGGAAACACATGTGGACATAGGTGAGCTGCATTCCGCTGGCGAGGAACTTGTGGACATCTGCGAACCTGCGACTTGCAGGTTGGGGGACAACATACCGACCACAGAGCTGAGTCGCTGCAGTTGGATGAAAGCACTGTATTCCTTACTGCTAGCAGGATCTACAGCTTGTGGAGTGGTGTAAGCCACAGCGCAGGCACCACTGCTACGACAGCGTCTTTGTTGAATGAGATGGCTTGCGTCTGAGTGAGGGTCCTTCCCATCCACTCCATGCAGCCATCCAAACTCTTGGTCCTCGGTACCTCCCAGCCTTAATGCTGACTCTTGTAGGACTTTGTTAGAATCCAGAGGCTGAACAGACACTGATCGCTCGGTTATTGTGGGACTACCAAAAGTGTCTGGACTGGTAAGGATGTGTGGTGTCCCTCGCTGTTGTTGCTGGATGCTCTGAAGCTTCTTCTTGTGTTGGTGGATCAGTTTGTTCTGTCGGAGCTTGCACTGGAGTAGGAGCTGCCTGTCCTTGTGGCGAGACACAGAGAGGGGATGCTTTTTGTCCCCTCTACACAGACTGGGACCTGGGAGGGAATCATTCAGTCAACTATAGCATAGTAGTATTAGAGTTATAGGATTCTAACATCAAAGGGCATTACAACAACAAAAAATCTTACTGTAGAATACGCAAATGACCGACAGGATTCTTAAATATATCAAGTGTTCAAACTCAAACATGCAAATGTAAAGTGAGAGAGAAGAAATAATTCCCCCTCCCCCATTCTACAGCAAGCTTTGCTGTCAATATTACCCCAACAGACCTGATCATATTGGGAAAATCTCAACCTCTTGAGAGGCATACTGGTTGTTCTGCTTTAACTCTGGTAGGTCTGTCCATTTTGTTTCACTTTTTCTTTTTTTTAGTCACTTGGGCCTTGCAGGGTTCACACAATGGAATTGTTTTCAAATTAAGACTCTTCACAGATGATCTAAAAAATATTCATAAATATCTAGTGTCTTTGTCAATGACTATGCCTAGATCCATGTCTCAGCCATCACTAGATTTCCTGCGCCTGCGCAAAAATGTGCTGTAATCCCACCAGATTACTACAAGACAAATAAACTTCAGCAAACCAACAATTTCCTTACCACAACCTAATTTAATTCAAAGGCTTGACTGAGATTTTTTTTTAAATGTTGAAGCCTGGCCTTTAAAAGGCCCACGAAGAAGCCTTTAGAAAAAGAAGTATAAAATCTTACATCTGTGTCCAGAGAGGAGACTATACTTGGCGGCCGCCTTCCCACAGCACAGGCCTGCCTTCAACAGGTGCCTGGCCAGGGCTGCCACGTTGGTAAAAGGCTGCTCCAGCACAAGCCCCGCCCACTCACACACCAGCTGGCACGACACAAGGTGAAGGTCATCTTCCTCAAAACTGTCACCGTACTCAGAGCCCTGGAAAGGAAGGGTCAAGGCAAAGGGGTATGAGTATTGGTCAAAAACACACTTAAGACGTGAGTGTGACTACTTACCATACATACACACAATCCATACTAAAATGTATGGTATGTTTATGATTAACACAAGATTAGAGAAAGACAAAGGGAAAAAAAAAAAGTTTAATGTACTTTCCATATATAAAAAAGCAAACCTTAGTTGTAGCCTATACCGTAATATCAAAATATTAATATCCTTTAGTTTTAATACATATAGTTATTTAAACATCCTCTGCATACATTGGTTCAGCTAATGATGAAAATCATCAAGAAAAAAAAAGTCTTATGGGAAATGAGACAGAAGGCCATCACCATGAACTCTTTGTTTCAAGGAAAAGAAAACAGACGTTAATAACATGCGCAACAGTAACTCATTACAACAGGTACAATCTTCAACAAAATGAAAAACTGTAACTCACAGAATGTGGGGTGCTCGGATGAGAGTGCAGGTCAGTCAGGTCTTTCTCCTTTAGGCCAATGTAACAATATCTGATATACGGTTAAGGGTGTACCATAGATCATTTGTATGCCTGCCAACTGCCAGGGAACAGGGCATAAAAGAAGTAAAATTGACTCTCGATGTTTTTAATGAAATGTTGAAAGTGTCAACCTGGAAGAACAGTGAACTGAGAAAAACAAATTTGAGAGGTTATGTCTCGGAATCGCAAAGTGCGTCAATCATGCACTTCTTCCAGGCAGTCGCACATTTCAAGAAGTGGGACCTACCACAAAACATGGACAGATCTAGTAAAGCTTGAATGTAAAGGATACTTGGACTTTCCTCTTTGCCCCAGCCTACGATGGTGAATGTTTGGGAATGCCAGTTTGACTATTTTGCCAAAGTCTGCTGTGCTTATAGCTGTCAGTTGCTTTGTCTCACAGTAAGCCCTAGGGGAGAAATGGAACAAGTTACAGAAGACCTGAATGATGGGTTAGCATACATAATTCTTGATAATCTCATAACCAAAGAAAAAATAAGAAATTAATGAACTTACTAACAACATTCATGAAGAAAAAAACACCCAACAAACAAAAGCCATACATTATAATAATCACTATAATGCAATTTCACTAGACTTTCAAGTAAAAGATAAAGTGTGGTGTTGTTACATATCAAAATCATTCCTCTACCTGTACTCATGTTAAACATTCTATAACTATGAAGATCACATCACAATGTGAGAAACTACTTCACCTGTACTTTTCATACACATCTTGTTTTTGAATAGATGTTGTATGATCCATAATGAAATATGTCTGAAGCCACTGCAAGGCAACACTGGATTTCTTGACAACTGGATTCTCAGACCTAGGGAACAAACAGAATAAAATCATTGACCTCTCTTATGTATCTAGCTGGTATATAACTTGTATCATAATCATAAGAGAGTATTCGTATAAAATAATGCAGCAAGCCTCATTCAGGAAATATGATTTTTTTACACATTAACAAAATGCTTCTCTAAGATGTTTCCCTTGAGCTTGAACCTGTAACGAGGGAATGTACTGTTTAAGTACATTTTGCATTCAAACAAAGAATAACATTCTTAAAATTGGGGTGGCTTTGAGAAAATTGTGTGTACTTACTCATTTGAAGGGTCAGAAGCTGGTAACTGCAGGTACAGAACCAAGCGCTCTAAACTTGACAGCTCTGTCACTTGATCCTGTAAAAATGACAAGAAGACATTTCATCACACATCTAATCTAACAACAATGACTCAATGTGTACAGATGTGCTATAAAGAATGGTAGACATTGTATGAAATGCTTAAAAAGTGTTTAGAATGATCTTGTTCCAGTAAAGCTTTACATGCAATTATGTTATTTCTCCCCACCTGTTATTGCGATGGTCTCATGAAAAAGAACAGTTGAAGTTCTGTGTGATGACAGAATGAATATATTTCATATTGTAAAAGAACAAGATCTATAGAATCATCAACATTATACCATCTATTTTCAAGTTCAGGGTTTCCAAAGACCTACTACAGTAAACGCTGTCTCCGAGCTCAGAAGACACTTACCAAAAGGTTGCCAACAGTGCTTTTCTGGTTTGTGCTGAAAAAAAAAGAAAAATACACATGAACTCTTTTTTTTTTAAAAGAGTACTATCATATCATGCATGTCTTCGAAATGTGAAGAACAACTAATCAGATGATCTTAAAACTAGCTAACAATGGGTCCCATTCCCTTTACCAGGACTTTGATTGGAATAGGGTGTATTTTTTTCTTTATCAAAATTGTAGATGTAGTTTCAACCTATGAATAATTGTTTTCTGGATTTCTTTTATTTATTTATTTAATTGCACCATTCAACAACAAGTAGATTCTTTGGATCCAGAGGCTAGATGTTGAAATTACGACCGAATACTGACTACAATGACACAACTCACTCCAGCTTCTCCTTCAGAACATCAACAGATAGGATGTTGATGGAGGAAGAATCCATTATTGTAGTCACAAAGTTGTCTGAGGAAAACAGAGGAATTGAATTTAAATAAGAAAACTAGAATTAATTGTAATTGAGCAATGAAAGAATGAACTCAAAGTCAAAGGTTATCTGAGGGTAATACAACCAGCATTTCGTTAAGGTTTAGATTCGTGTTTTTAACATCAATGAAAAGCCTGATAATTTTTCTTTCTTTCAACATCCCGTTCATGCAATGGCAAACCTGAGTTTTACTGTCGTGCCTATGTTGTTGACCAGTGCGATGGGCGATAAGTGTTTGGGCAAATACTGAAATCCGATACCGTAAAGGATTGTCAAATTGGCAATATATTTTGTCACTCTTTCTTTCTCCTTTCCTTTGATACAATAACGCATAGCATAGAGACATGCAGGTCTTGTGATGGGGTCACCTTCCTATCCCACACCCCATGCTACTCCAACCTATGCATGTGCTAGTTAACTAACAGACAGTTCATACCAGAACACACTACTGGC
>JAUELK010278241.1:2354-14870 GCA_031471215.1 Gastropteron pacificum | reverse complement strand
CCCCCCCCCCCCCCCCCCCCCCCCCCCCCCCCCCCCCCCCCCCCCCCCCCCCCCCCCCCCCCCCCCCAGCTGTGGTAGGGGTCACACATTTGATTCTTGTCATTAAGAAGAAGAATAAATCAAGGAGAAAACTTTTCAGTAAGAATACGTCAAAAGATAACAGGCACAGCTGTCAGGCTGAATAGGAAGGTTAAAAATTTTGATAATTTAATAATAATAATAATAAGAGTGTATTTATAATGTACACTTTCCCCACTGTGTGGGCTCGAGGCGCACTAATTGCAGAATTTTCGAAGAAGAAAGCTTTCATCTACGCCAATGCCTCAGCAAAAGGGAAGCATACAACAACAAAAAACCTGTACAGAAATCTATGATTCACAGGAGGCACAGGAACACTGGAAGCTAATATATACTTGGTGCAAAAATCCCACAGCTGAAACATTAGTCGTACATTTCACACCAGGAATGCAAAGGTTGACAAATCTAGCTGCCCCCAAACAATGCACAACTATTGCTGAAGGAAAACGTTTATTCCTTTTACAAGAAACATCAAAGAATGTATACAATTACAGCTTATTTCACCCATTCAGGATTCAAAATGTGTTTGTCCATGACATTTCTTTTTGCTCTTTTTTCACCTTCATTTCACAAGGTTCTTCATGTTTTCAAGACATAAAACACCCCAATACTATTTTCAGCTTTATGTTCAACCTTCATATATATATCTTTAAAAAAAACATATTTTCACAAGTGGACTTCTAGACCAGACCTTTACTATCAAATCATGCCAGCTCCGTAATTCATTGATTTCAATATTTATTTATCAATTTGTCTCGGGTCAACCTTGAGTGCAGAGGTTAATGCTGAGCCCACTACAACCACTGAACTCCTCGTGATGTATAAGTTGTGCTGTCCTGAGAGGGTACATCTACTACGACCCCAGCAAACACTACGACAGAGCCAGGATAGACGTGGGGGTCAGTGAAAAAAACCTGACAGGTACAGAGATGGAAGAGCAAAACAACATCTAGAAAGAAAAAAACAAAAATACACAATAAATAAAATGTGGTACCACACAGAAGTGCGCAGGGTCAGACCTGGGTGGTGTGTGTGTGTGTGTGTGTGTGTGTGTGTGTGTGTGTGTGTGTGTATGTGTGTGTGCGTGTGCGTGTGTGTGTGGACTTACTAGACTTGCTACTGGCGAAACTAATGGCACTCAGACGTTTGCCATCTGAGGACAAGACAGTGAACGGCAAACACTAAAACAGTCAATAAATGAAGAAATGTACCGGCACTCCCTCCATGACATGTACTCCTGTCTGTAACCCTTTCAGACAGACATTATTGGGTAGAATTTTTCTTCTTTTTTTTTTTCTTCAATATTTCAAAATACCTTATTCTAAATGGCTTTCAGACCAATCCGGATGAGAACTACTGTAGTCACAAGAAAATACACAATAAAACCTGCGCATTTGGTTGTTTCATGAAGATTTGTACCAAGGCATCAACATACAGTTCTTAAAATGTTGTGTGACGTATAGTTGCATCATTGAAAATAATTGAAACAATGTGGCCAAACGTATGCCATAAATGTCTATAGCCTTGTATTGCTTTGATCAGAGTACTGTATTGACCTGGACAGACTTTAACACTGATATGCACCTTCCAATACAACACAGGGTAAAACTACCAGACGACAATATTGTTCCGTACATGATAAGGATTACCGAAAGACAAATCTACATTAAAATTAAAATCCTCTTAATAATGGATTCAAAATTGTTGGGAAGGCAATGACCCCGTCCTAGACTGAAAGGGTTATACTCAGGAGTACTACTGTTGTGGTGGGTGTGACCATGTCATGAAGAAGATAATGTGCATACATAAAGACAACATCTATCAATATAGTGTACAGGCATTGATGCTTGAGTTAGAGCTAATGTGTTACATAATATTCTTGATAGATGTAGCACTTGCAATGTTACCAGAATTATTATTTGGATTAGGAGCAAGTTTAGATGAGTGGGATGATGTTTTAAGTGCATGTATCTGACCTCCTTCCCAACTTCCCAACACAAGAAATGCTTCATTTCAAAGCAATTAAATATTTTCATCCCCGTATATCTAATTCCTGTTTGGTTTTAAACATTTAAATCAGACATTTTGAACATTGAAAAATATGACCTCCTCATAAATTCCCCCAATGTAATGCGCAAACAGAAAGCAATAGCAAAATGAAAGGGATACGAAAATTATGGAGTTTATCACCGAATGTATGATTATTTTTTTTCTGCACCCCTATTGATTGACAAGTATATCTTATTTTTCAAAATGAATTTCTTTTTGCAATGATTCCCTCCCTGCATTGTTGTTCAATTGTTCATTTGCAATGTCAAAGAATATTCATGTTTTGACCGTCAATGTCGTATGTTATGTTATGCAAGCAGTGGCATGTGTGCCGTCAATGCAGTGTGGACATAGTTGTCAGTGTCAAATAAAAAGCTCAAGCCTCAGAGTTTCCCTGTCATCAGAGACAACTGACAAATTATACAGAAAGCAGCAAATGAAATAAACAATAGCAAATTTAGTGAAAACAAATAAATAACAGTAAATAAAAAGTCAAAACAAATTAAACATGAATCCATGCACACATTTGATAAGTACTATGCACACACTTGTGTCAACTGGGGAAGAAATACATGAAAAGGAAGTTTCTCTTCTGTATCAACAACACATTTCCAAATCTTTTCAACTGGAATGTTGCTTTAAACTTTCTTTGACAATTAATGATAGCCCTTGTTTGGCGTTTTTTTTCGAAATATAATAGCCATTAAGCAGAATAAAAAAAACTTCCTTTCCAAGCAGTAAACAAAACACAGCAAAATTATAATTTTAAAAAAGCATATGAATATGTCTGAAAACAGAAGAAAACATTTTTATGAGGTAAAAAAAAACAATGGAGAAAAAGAGAAGACTGATAAATATACAATGATTTTCCGAAAAAAAGAAAGAGCAAAAATAAAGCGACTGAACAAAATCATGCTGTGTCGTGTGAGTCAAAAACTGAAGTCAGTAACTGAGCAGACAATATAGAACATCCAGTGAGTACACAATGAAAAGGTTCCACAGAAGTGAGTCCAATGTTACTTCACACCAAGGGGGCTGGACGACCAATGAAGCACACCAACACAGATCAGCAACTACACATCTTGGAGAACAAAAGGCCCATCGACTGTCACATCAAAGGAAGTAGTAAGTAAGTAAGTAGGGGGGGGGGGGGGACGGATGAAACACGTAGCCACAGTCAGCACAATGCATTTGTGCCCTCTTGCTCTGTGTGAGAGAGAGCCACGGCAGGCGGCAGCTCGGCACAGATGGTCACAGCAACCACTTACGCTTCTGGATCTGCTGGCCCTCGTAATAGGGCAGGTACACGTGCTGCTCCGAGAGAGGCTTCCCGAAGATGGGCGACTGAGGCAGGAAGTCATCTGCTGGGCCAGCCAGACGGGCCAAAGGGAAGCAAGCGAGGACAGAGGAGCGGACAGTGTCATTGTTAGCCATAGACAACGCTGAAAAGTCTGCTTATCACATGTTCCTTGTCACTCCCCTCTCCTCAATGAGGACTAGAGGTTGACAGAGGGGAAAACTTTCTCTCAGAAGATTGTGGGACCAAACATCTGGAAACTTGGAAGTCAACCTAGAGCATTGTGTAGCCTGAAACACTTCGGAAGAAATCGGGAGAAACCAACACTCCTCCAAAAAGCAAGACTTGGACAGAAGTGATTTGTTTCACACTGAAGCCCTTTTACAACTGTACACATTGCTCAAATGTATTCATGTGGAAAAGAGTTTACCAAAGAGCAATCAAAATCGTACTAGTTAGAGACACCATACATAGGGCAGGAAGACAGAATTGAGACATTGATAGGCCATGAAACTTGCTGACATCTTCACCAGCCAGACATGTCTGAGGACTCTGTGATTACATAACAACAGTACTGGTGCTGGGAAGGAAGAAATGTTCTGTAATGATGATTATTGGGTGAGACTATGGCAGTGCTAAGGAGGAGTGGTGTGTTTGGGAAGTATGTATGTTTTAGATCATCATGCACAAAGATATGAGTTGTTAGAAAAAATGACAAAAAGTATAGTAGGGGCCTATAGTATAGATTTTTTTTAGTGAGATAATACATTATTGAGGCTTATCGTTGCGTTCCTCAACTTTAAAAGACTTTCAGAGTCAAACAATACAAAGCCTCTCACCAAAATCAGTGTAGGCAAAGTCTTAGCTGTGGTGAGATTAAACATTGCTGTAGTCACGCAAACTTTTCCCCTTTCCAGATGAAAACTTGACTCAAACCAAATGTCAGGTAAATGCCAAGAGCAGGTCGACAAACTACACTATGCAGATGATAAGCTCAATTACAACTACACTAAAGCTCTTTGTAGGACTTGAACACTTTCAGAGTCACTACAGTTTCAAACTACTAAAAACACACACACACAAATAACTACCTAAGCTTGGGACTATGCCTAACCTTGGCATTTACTTTCAAGCCTGATTAGAAAATCAAAATGGAATATGATTTGTGCGATAGTTTGATGCAGATACTGGAAGAATTAATTGAATTAATTTGCAATCTTAGAGTGTCAGTGAGAGAGTAATGAATGAGAATTTGAAGAAACAAAAAAATCAAATCAAGGTCTGACTGCCTATGGAAGGAAGTGTCAGAGAGCGGGTGTGTGTATACACTAGAGTTGGGACTATGACGTGTCCATGATGGCTACCTCCGGGTGAGGACCCAGGCAGCGGTGTGCCACTGCTCCACTCTTGAGAAGACAAGTACACGTGGTCACTGGGAGACCGACTCATGCTGGGGTTACTGCCCACCCCTGAATGTACACAAAACATGGATGTCATGCATTTTAACCTCATGTGTAGCGCTTTGAGCTATCCAGGGAAAGTGCATACAAATGCTCTTATTATTATTCTTATGGCTGGAACAGATCACGGGACGGCTGGCGGAACATTTCATGTCACTACTAGCACTTTGAGCCTGTTGCATCAGGGAAAACTGCTATACAAATATTCTTTATTGGTAGTAGTATTACTAAGCTTGTCAATTTCGAGGACAAATATGAACTATCTGATATTGTCTTCTAAATTATGAATGGTTGCGCTCGGTTTGTGAGCTTCATTTCTTGGAGATAACGTACCATGGACAAACAGCATTATATTATTATTGTGCTTTTTTTCAGCTACTACAAGCTCCATATCCTTTACAAACAACTCTAGGTTTGTCTTACTGTTGAGTTATTCTCCATGTAAATGTGGGGATAAAGCGCTATATAAGTGATGTTATTATTATTACATAGTGTTTTTGCTTTCATCTAGGACCACCTTTCTATAATAACATGTTTACAACAACAACAACAACAACAACAACAACAAAAAGACAATAGAAGACAAGAAAGCCCCATAAATTCTTTGGGGGATTTTCTATTGAACATGGTCACAGCGATGCCACTGAAACAAAATTCTTCATTAGTATAAGATAAGTATGCCTTCATGTGAGAGCATATATTGTGTGCTGGCATGGTCATAGATGAGAGATATGAAGTTTTGTACAAACAATTTGTATAAATGTGAGGATTAATAACTTTACAATGGAGTACAGCAACATGGCATTACAAAATGATGGGATGGGCAGCCTCCTCACAATGTGTCGTCAGTGAAAGGGAATCTGCCTTGGATGTAGTCTCAAAGAAATATCATTTATACTCGGCAAAACAACAACAACAACAACAACAACAACAACATTGGAAAAGATAAACAAACAAAATCATTTACAAAATGTGATGTTCAGAACATACAAAGTGTCGTTAGCTGCTGTAATTTGAGTGTCATTTCCTCTTCAAGAGGACCTGTGGTTTGCTGCTAGCTTGTTGCTGAGTATAAAGAATGTGCACTTTACAAATACATATGGGGTGAGAGGGGGGGACACGGATTATATTGTTAGTTGATGATGATGATGCTCCTGATATGATGACGATGAATAAACATGAATAACTCTAATGGGATCTGAAAAAGAAAATCCTGTCTGACTGAAGTGCAACTTATCTAAGCCACAAAAGTTATAATTCCATTCATTCATAGTGCAGAAAACAATGTTTCCTACTAAATACTGCTGAAAAGATTCATCTACATTGACGACAGAATAAAAAAGTCTGCTCTCTTACTCTTACTTATTGTATTCCCATTTCTGTACAGGTGAACCAATTCTAGGAATTGTGTTTAAAGCACTCCCTGACAGAAGTTTCAGAACTTGTGTGTGATTGTCCAACATGCGATGGAATCACAACCACACAATAAGAACACAAATATTAACACATTCCCAGTTCTGTACATATGAACCAATTCGAGGAATTGTGTTTAAAGCATTCTCTGACAGAAGTTTTAGAACTTGTTTAGTGATTGTCCAGCATGCGATGGAATCGCAACCACACAACAAGAACACAAGTATTAACACTTATTCTTATAAGAATTTTAACAAATCATTATTATGTTCACTACTGTGTTATAAAGAAGTTTGTCAAAGTGTACTAGCTGAGACTAGAAGGTAGTTATCATCAGTTTGTATTGGGTAGTGATGTCAGAGAGTTAGGACACCTAAGAACCACCACCAGAGAGTTGCTGTAGCCACCGTTTGCCTTCGACATTCACTTGGGGGGGGGGGAAGATGCAAGCTTGTCAGCGATTGCTTACAACTTTGGGAGAAATCTTTACCACTTGTTTCAGAGTAATAACTTACACATTCTTGTGCCTTTCCTAGAAATGTGATATCTTAAAATTGTATCATATTATGATTGCTTGGATCAAGTTTTTAAGGGTTTTGTTCACACACAATTTTTGTCAAGGTTATCTTTGATTGAAAATATAACATTAATTTACATAACTCTTTTATCAGCTTATGTGTTAATCATAGTTCATCAAATTATTCATATTGATTAGAAGTATCATAAATTCCTTTTCGATACAATGGATATTACAAAATATGTGAACAAATTACTCCAAATTTTTCTTTTCACTTATATCTTAACAAGTCGATTTGTTTGCTGAAGCTTTACAGACAACTTTATGGCATGCAAAAATCAAGTAATTGTTGGTCACTTCTTGTTACGAGTACAAACATTTAACCAGAGGGGTTTGATGGCCAGCAGGCTGAGCTGCAGCAAGTATTAGGACAAAAATGGAGGGTAGCTGAGGGGGGTTGAGAAGGAGCGGTTACCTCCCAGGAAGCTATGGCTCATACTGCCAAAGGTGAGCAGAGAGACTCGGTCACTTCGGAACGAGCCGACATAGCTGCTGCCTTTAGAGGGAACAAGTCGAGGCATCAAAGAGCTGATCAGTAAGTCAGAGCTGCTACGCTTTAGAACACTAAAAGTTGGCCTATCTGCATATTTCAATTACACGGTGTGAAGATATTCAGTCAAATTGAGGGCTATGTTGAAGTCATTTCTGTTCTTGTCAAATTAAACTAAATATTAATAGATATGCAGACATATATGTGCTGTGTCTGTGCTGCACTATTCAAAGATTAAAGGAATGGATATCTATAGCTTTAAAGCTTTATAGTTATATTTCTTTAAAGTGAGCATAACATTTTCCTGAATAACTGCCAGGCGGTAGTAATCAAAGCAATCACACAGATATACAAAAAAGCACCTTGGTGTACACCAGTTTTTCAGACAATGGAATTGTAAAATATCTCTGTGAAGCCATCACAAAGCTGTCATGTAATAAACATCAACTTTAAACAATCCAACCTACCATGAAAGATTGTTCTTTGTAAGGATTAGTATAGCTTGAATAACTAAATTAGTAACAACTTTAGCACTTTGAACAACATCTAATCAAAATGTGTTCTTGTTACTCTGAAAGAAAATCCATATTTTAGGTACACATAACCATATCATATTGCACTTACATCATTCAAAGTAAACTATGTTTCTCTCAAGTGTAATAGCAACTTTGACTACAAACACAAAGCCATATGCTACTTTCACATAAGAATCAAAATACAAAAACAGTTGATAGACTTTAGTTATTCACTGAGAACTTATCCAAATAGAATTCCACCATATGCTAGGAGGATGTTTCATAAAATGTTAGAGCAATTTCTTCCATGCGGCAGAAGGAAAAACACAATGAACCTCTGTCACAAGTAAGCCACCAAATCAAGTATTTTTTAAAAAGGGAACATGTTACCCGAAAGTTTAGCTGTGAGACAAAACAGAACTTGCGAATGAACAGTGGAATACGTTTGAATGCTTCCAACAATGAGATGAGAGGATCATGTTATGTTGATGTTCTTGTTTAAGGAGAAAGAAAAAAGCAACGAAAAGAAAATGTAATCAAAACGAAATGCCACCCACTGAAGCTTCTGTGTGAACTGTAGTGGGATCCGGAGCCTGTCCACAGAGAACGTTTGTAATAATAATAATAATAGATAGCATTTATATTGCATAAAATAAACAACAATAGTACATATAACACTATCACTTGAAGGTGCAGGTATAAGCTCCTTTATATGGCAGCAGTACAAACTGGTCAACTCATAATGTGTTTGTGTGCAGGATGAGACTGAGGGCTGGGGTGTACGGGGAGATAACTGCTGGATGAAGACCTCGGGACATGTGATACAAGACTCAGTGACCCGCCACTTGCCACCTTGCTTACATCTTTAAGAAGAAAAAAAAATGCAAAAAAAAAAAAGAAAGAAAATACCTTCGAAAATAACACTGTATTGAGATAAAACAACAACAAAAAAAGGAGAAAAAAAACAACTTTTTTCATAGATCAAAATGACGGAATCCTTAATTTGAATTTTCAATATCTCATTCAGAGCTCATGAGATCAGATCATTATGGATTTGAATTGAATACTGATAGGCAAGTGGTGGGCCAGGAATATTGACAACCAATGAAAAAACATCTGTTAAAAAATAAAAACAATATGTTTCTGGGGAATGACGTAGTGAGAACTCCTAAGACAATAAATCCACAATAGTGTTTCGATTAAGGCAAGACCTTTTTTAACCCTCTCCACATCTTCTCGGGTGAAAATTCATTCCATCCTGGACAGGTGACAAAGTATATCAAAACATTCTCGTGAATTCGTATTCTCAACAAGTCTGAAAATGCGGAGAGGGTTAATTGAGATTTTCTAAAAAAAGAACAACCACAAAGAGTAAGAGTACGGCCCCGAGAGGCGTGCACGGCTGGGTGGCTTTCTCACCTCCTTCGTCCTCCGAGTCTGAGATGAAGGTCTCCTGCATGGTCTCAGGGGAGACAACCTTGTACTTGTCCTCTGTGGCCGGGGTGGTGGTGTGAACCTCTGTCACTGGCTTCAGGATCTCCACCACAGAGATGTAGCCCAGCCGCTGGGCAATGGCCAGCGGAGTCTGACCAGTCTGGAGAAGTAGTCAGAGGAAAGGATAAATAAACAACTCCAAATACACTGACCAGTCTGGAGAAGTAGTCAGAGGAAAGGATAATTAATAAACAACTCCAAATACACAGACCAGTCTGGAGAAGTAGTCAGAGGAAAGGATAATTAATAAACAACTCCAAATACACTGACCAGTCTGGAGAAGTAGTCAGAGGAAAGGAGAAATAAACAACTCCAAATACACTGACCAGTCTGGAGAAGTAGTCAGAGGAAAGGAAAAATAAACAACTCCAAATACACTGACCAGTCTGGAGAAGTAGTCAGAGGGAAGGAGAAATAAACAACTCCAAATACACTATAGGATGGCCTCTCTTTTTTTTGTTGTTGAGATTTTACACCCCCTGCGACAAAATTTGGTCATATAAGAGGTGGGACCTATGTTTTAACGTCCGTCTCCGATAGGACAGGGGTGGACAGCCTAAAAACTGCTACATCATTTCTAAACCATTTTCACTGGCTAAAGAAGCTTATAGCAGATCTGCACATTTTTGCACAGAATTCTATAACAAACAACACAGAGCAAACTTACATTGGTGACAGCGTTGGGTGAGGCCTGGTTCTTGAGCAGGCAGCTGACCACTTGGACATGGCCTTGCTGGGCTGCCTGGTGCAACGGGGTGTACCCAACCTGTGGTCACAAACAAACAACAATGCATGGTCAGTTTCAGCACTATAGGCTTGTCATGGGAGTCTACGATCAGTCCACAGAACCGCTTTAATATTCAACATTATATCTAAAAACATGTACACTTGATGTCTCATGTTTGTTTTTTTAAATGACTAATTATAGTTATAGTTGCAATATCAGTACGAGTCTTCACAACATCTTTTGAAGTAGACTCCCACACTCAGGTAAGGACAAATGTAACTAGGTGGTAATCCATGTCTGTTTCAAAGTTACAATAACTCAAAGTCTAAAAAGAAAAATACAGACAAATCAGTGGTGTCTATTGATCTGGCAGTCATTCATTTTTATATTTCAGTTACAATTTAGTCATGGGTTTTTTTTAAAGACAAATTTGCAAAGTCTACTGATCTGGAAGTTATCCACTTTCCTTTCAAGGCTACAGAAAATATAATATGACAAGACAAGTTTGCAATGTCTATAAAAATGGCGGATTAGCTCAGTCGGTAGCGTGCCGGACTCGGGTTCGAGCCCCGACTGGGGCGAGTTCCGTAAACCATTGGGAATGTTTTTTTACCACCATCCCCCCCCCCCCGGTGTAAAAGGGGTACCTGGCTATAGGCATGCTTCTGCGCCTCACAGGCTGTCTGTACTTGTGTTCAATGTTTGTGATGTGCTATGTGTTGTATGTGTTAGTAGCCTGTCGGGGGAGTAATAGATGTTAAGCGCTTTGAGCTCTTCAGAGCAAAAGCGCTACATAAATGCCATCTTTACAAATGATGCAACAAGTCTGTATAAATCTACGACTGGTCACCTTGGTGGTTGCGTTGACGGAGGCCTTGTGGTCCAGGAGGAAGCGGACCATGTTGACCTGTCCAAAGTGGCAGGCTGTGTGCAGTGGAGTGTAGCCAGCCTTGGTGCTGGTGTCCGTCTCAGACTCGTACTTCACCAAGATCTCAGCCACGGCGACACGGTCCTCCTGGGCTGCCAGGTGGATGGGGGTCAGACCATTCTGAAAGGGGGGGCGGACGGGGGGACAATGTGATGTCACTCAGGGGTTAAAGTGTAACAGATCATGGGTGTTACCAACTGAAAGTGTAAGAAATGACGGAAAATACTGAACATTTTACGGACAGATTTTTTTTCGAGAAATGACGGAAAAAACTAACATTTTTACGGACAGATTTCTTTTCGAGAAATGACGGAAAAAACGAACATTTTTAAGGACAGGTTTTTTTACGAGAAATGACGGAAAATTTTACGGAATTTCGTAAATTTACGGAAAATTGGCATCACAAATTTGCTAACGAGCAACCGGGACAATGAGTATCAGCACCCTTCACTGGAACCTATAAGGAAGAGCAGAGCATCTATGGGAATGCCTGGAGTGCAGTGAGGTTGTTCCCACTTGAAAAGATTGAGAAATGTTACGAATTGTATGACATGAAGATCTGAAGGGGCTATGATTTATCAAAATTCTGTTTAGAGAACAAATGTAACAGTGTATCTTCTCTGGCATTCAACTTACCTTAATGAGGTAGAATAAATATATTGAGAATGTGAAATCCAACCGTAGAAGGATATGATGATTATGCAAATATAAACACCGTAACACTAAAACACAATAGCCTCATGTCGTTTTCCCTGTCTTAAACTACAGCAGCCATCTAAATGACTTAAGTTCCCTCAACAGTCAGACAATATAATGTTAATGGCTCTGTGGCGACTGCGTGTTGGCTTCAGAGAAAAGCGGAGCTCAGAACACAAAGGCAAATTTCCCTGAGAAGGGATGAAGAGAGTGTATACAATACAAAACTAAACAGAAGATATATATATATATATATGGCACTTCCACAGAACATGACGACAATGACTCACATGTGCCTTGGCATTGACACTGGCGTCCTTCTGCAGGAGAAGGGAGACAATGTCAGTGTGTCCCTCCTGTGCCGCCAGGTGAAGGGGAGTGAACCCATTCTTGGACTCTGCGTTGGGTCGGGCACCGTACTCCAGGAGCATGGTGGCAATGTCCATCTGGTTCTTTTTGGCCGCAATGTGCAGGGGGGTGTAGCCGTTCTGAGGACAACACAGTCACAGTTGGTATGACAGGACAACACAGTCACAGTTGGTATGACAGGACAACACAGTCACAGTTGGTATGACAGGACAACACAGTCACAGTTGGTATGACAGGACAACACAGTCACAGTTGGTATGACAGGACAACACAGTCACAGTTGGTATGACAGGACAACACAGTCACAGTTGGTATGACTGGACAACACAGTCACAGTTGGTATGACAGGACAACACAGTCACAGTTGGTATGACAGGACAACACAGTCACAGTTGGTATGACAGGACAACACAGTCACAGTTG
>JAUELK010278131.1:0-15177 GCA_031471215.1 Gastropteron pacificum | reverse complement strand
AGGTCTGTCGGGGTAATAATATGCTGTAAAGCGCTTTGAGCTCTCCGGAGGAAAAGCACTATATAAATGGGCTATTACTATTATGTGCAATGCAGTCATTGAGTTAGTACTGCCTATGTTCAGCAACGTTTGGGACATTTATGGTTACAGCCATTGATTTGGGAGAATGCCGCATCAATTTCTGTAGCCCTGGTGCTTGGAAGTGTGAAAGAATTCACAGTACAGAGTTGCATTATATAGTATTTTCACTTAAGTTCCAAATACAGTTTTTGAATTTGTGAAAGCATGATGATGGCAGTGGCAGCATTTTCTTGACCTTGGAAAACATTTTAAATAATAATAATTAAAATAGCACTGCTGGAATAGAATACGGCCAAGGAAAAGCTTGATTTTACACAGCTTTTAATTTTATTTCATTAATTACATCAATATCACTCACTATGTACACACTTCAAAAAGGATCAAAGCAAATTGTGAAGACAAACTCCATAACATGTCAAAGTAGCAAGATTCACTAAATGAAATAAAACCAAACCAGTTTCACCATACAAAAGTACCAATGTTGGCAATAGTGATTGTGTTAGTGTGAATTTTCTTTGGGCAGGTCATAGATAGATAATCACCTGCAACAACATAGTCATAGCTATACAACAACTACAGTAGAACCCAGATATCTCGACGTCTCTCAACTCTACTTTCGGCTTAAGTCGACTTGATTTGGAATTCCCAACTTTTTCTCTATACAGTATTACTACGTCTACATTTTTTACCTCTCTTTTCTCTTATGTCGACATGAACTGAAGTGCAAAGTGACATAAATAGTCACAATAGCACGAACCAATAGGCTCGTCAAGCAACTCCAGGGCCAAGCCGAGTGCATTGTGAAAAGAAGGATGGGCCCCGGAGTCAATTACATTACAGTCAATGAAATAACAACGTGCGAACTAGCAAGAGGATGGATAGGGGGGAGTGGGGTGTACAAAGTAGTTCCCCTCCAAACCTGCTGCTGCTTACTCTTACGCTTAATACTCTTATGTCGACTTTCTCTTTACTCGACGTGATTTTAATAGTCCCAATGCAGGTTCTACTGTATAAACTAGAGAGAAAGAATTTTGGTTCACGCCATTTGTCATTGACATTGTGCACATAATTTGTGATTGCTACGAAATTCTTAATTTAATTTTAATTGTCATGACACTAATGACAGCAGTAACAACAGTCATTGTATGAATAGATATATTCAAAATATCTTTCCACACAAACAATTGCAATTCATGAAATTCATTAACATTCTCAAAGTCAAAGCTATTTAGCACAGTGATGTAGATAATGAATTGGTATTAAGTTCACAGTGACTAGAAATAGAAAACACCTTTTCTTCATCATCATCATAGCGGTACCACCAGGTACTCCTGACATGATCATGCAATAATTAATAAGTAGCTTTGCTTTCCCTCCAGTACCATCATTCACTCATTCAATTTCACTTCAATCATCCACTCAAAAATCTGTAGAGGTAGAGGGGACATTGTTGAAGGCGGAAGCATCCAACCAACAGGTTCCTCCGCACTAGTTAGTACATGTACTACTACTAGATCTAGTCTGTCTATCACTATCACCTTCAATTCAAACAGTGTCTCCACAGGTATACAATTTACACCAATTCAATGACTGACAATGTCAATGTATATATAATAGTCAATCTCAATTCAATGCTTGACCTGAATCTCTATGCTGGCTGAAACTGAAAGCAAAAAGCCATGTAACATAACAACTAAAAAAAAACAAAAAAAACACTGCACCACATAACAATATATAAATTAATATTAATTACATGATTGGTAATGATAACCACTATACTATTATTACTAACTATTATTTCATCCTCCTCCTACATAATGTATGTACTTTCTGACTCATGCCTGAAAATGAAATCATAAAAAGTGAACACTATCAAATATCATTACTACTACTAACTACTATTAATTATTATTGCTACCCAAACAGACACAACATCCATCATATACATAATGATTTAATGCAATGTCGTCAGAGCTCACTGTTTGTTAAGTTTAAGTCATGAACATTAGTTATATACCCGTTATCTTTCTCCGGTCATAATTATATTACTAAGATTGTTCACAAAAGTTACAGGTACACAATAACAAAAAACATTATCACTTGCAGTAACAATATTGGCATTAAATCATAACAAGAAGCACACATCTTTCATCATCAAGCTCAGTCACTGTTAACTTAACTGTTACTTTTCAAATGATACATTAAGTTTAAGCATAGAAATAGAAAGTCATCCACACTTGCCGCACTCATTCATAAACTGTTGTTACCAAAACAGCCTCTTTGCTGAAAAAAGACATCCATACCAAGTCAGGCGCACAGAATAAGAAATTCTGAGCAGCACATGAATACAATTAGATCTACATCACCATAAACTGTAATTTATAATAATATTAATGGTGATGATAGCCGATCTAGTGCCTTTTCTCTTTGAGCTCACTCAACAAAGCACTTCTTACAGCATATTAAATCATATATTCTTATCATTACAGACTTTACATTACTTATTATACTTATACTTATACAGACATTGCAAAGTATCCGCTCTTTGTTTTGTATTTTATTATAAGGAATCATAAAGCATGGGTCAAATCAATAGGACAAAAACAGTTCCAGACATTGTAACATATGAACCTTCTGTTCTACAACTACAAGGAATCACAAGTTACTTTTAAGCCAAGTCACAACAAACATATTGAACTTCATTCAACAGCATAGTTTATAATTATATAGTTTGCTTTTCAACTGAAGTTACTAGTTAAAATATCCCCACACCGCTCACCACCGGTGGCCTCAATATCAATAAGGAAATAGTCGTGGTTTACATCATAATTATATGGGCCACCGGTGGTCTATAATAAAGTCTGCCTTAAAAAAAGAATACATACACCAAACAATTGTTTTTCAAAAGAGGAAACAAAACTAGACAAGAGGGTGGCATTCATAATCAATTATCTGAATCGTACAATGACCCAGCACATGAAGAAAACAAAGAGAGCAAACAATGCAATGTAGAGCCAGAGTTTCCAGTGTCCAGCCTTGGTGATACCCCTCAGCCTGCCCATGGTCTTGCCAAGGAAGCCTCCAGTTGACTCAAAGTCGTCATCCTGGAAACACAACCATTACATTATAATTATTATTAATAAATAATAAGAAGAATAGATAGATTGATTTTCAGAATAAAAATAGTGATAGTGATAGCATTTATACTCCATTATAATAAATAATAATATTAATACATGAATACATGTAGTATGATTTTTAAAATAAAATTAGTGATGATAGTGATAGCATTAATTATATTCCATTATTATATAAAGTATAATAAGATAAGCTTCCAAAACCCACCATCTCTGACACCAGGTTATGCAAGCAATGCCTCATGTAACAGGTTCGAGGTTCTCCCCCTGGGAAGCCCACCCATAGGGCGGTAAGTCTAGTAGTTAGTAGTAGTAGTGAGCCTAGTCAGGCTACAGGCAAAGTTACATTGAGTGAACTGAGAGACCGAGCAGTATATTTGACCAAATTGCTGTCCTGCGATACCGGGAGGTGAAAGGACTACCACTACCACATGAAGGAAAACCTTAAATGAAAATCCCATCAGCAAAAAATACCCACTCATGATGAAGAAAACCGTACCATCCAAGGCCTACTCACTCTACTGCAAGCTCAAACTCAAACTCAAAGTGCTTTACTGTTACTAATTACTACAGCCACTACTAACTACTACCTCAAAAGATCTGATTCTTACATATTTAAATATATATCTTTTAACTTTTATGATTCACACTGGCATTAAAATCATTAACATTAAATACATTATTGCAATTCAAAGAAGTTCCTTTCTACTTTCTTCAGTTTCAACAAAGTTCAAACTCTTTTAAAAATGGGCTTAAAAAGCTTGTTATGGCTATGGCTATTGAAAATCTAGCATTTGCTCAGTCAAAGTTCAAAGGACACTGCTTGATGGCTTTGGTCGGTAAAAAAACACTCACATGGAACAGAATGACAAAATACAATACAAAACAAATAAATATATGCCTATGATTTTTTTGTCAATACGTAATAATGATATCAACAAATGGAATCGGAGTGCAGAACCTACCATTAGATTCAACATCTTGTTCTGTTCCCTCACTTCAGTACCAATGTCGATGGAGAGCTGTGAAGAAATTTAAAAAATGTGATTGAATATTATTACTATTACTAATTATTACTCAGACAGAAAATGGTGACTTGGAAGAGACATTCAGTTTAGTTTATTGAAAAAAACCAAGGCCTTTGGCCCAGAGAACAATTTTTTCAATCGAATATGTTATAGACAAGACTTCCAACATAAACATAGGATTTTAAACAGACATTGGTGGATATTTTCTGAAAGTAAAAGTATTGAGTATTTAGTTCTTGATTCTTATACTCTCATATCTTGTACTTGTACAAATAAACAAATAAAGCGCTCCATTTTCTATCAAACACGTACATTTGTCACAAATAGCATCACGTACAATATTCCATCTAAACAAATTATTCTTTATTCGAAGACTAAGTGTTCTTAGAAGAGTTACTAGTCTTTTAATGTGTACATCAGAACATACATTTAAATATGGTGGGATAATATTGGGTGAAGTTGATAGAAAGTAATCTTTGTAATTCTGCCTGACTTGAGTTGCCTGGTCTTGAAAATTTACATTGATCAGTCTTTCTTTAAATTTGTATAAAAACATTTCAACATGTTGTATCATCCATACGTAACTAAATCCATTGTGACATAACAACATTTTAATTTTGTGTGCCCAATTGTTCCTGTGAGTACTGTGACCATGTCACCATGCTGCTAAAATAAAATTCCTTGCCTCAGGCAGAAGCAGACAATCCCAGCTAGTCTAGGCTCGCCCGCTGTGTTTTCCCCACAACCCACCTCCAACACAGACTATAGACCCACTGCACATCACATAGGACATCCGTAACACACCACTTGGTATTTTCTTGTTGCTTCCCTTTATTTTTGGCCAAAATGGTTTAAATGAAACTCGGATAATAAAGTGAACACTTTCTTCTGGTCCCAAAGAGTTCACTTTAAGCGGACTCCACTGTGGATATAAAATATAATGTCAAGATGGAATCTAACTTATACTTATATAACTTTCACACAGATGCTATCTCTGAAGAACATTTCTAATCAGAGAAAAGTAGGAACTCTACTAACTAATGGTTTCTGTCTATTCATTCTTTTATCACTTTCATTGTAAGTATTGTTGAATTTGGTGAATTTAGGAAGAGAAAAGATTCACTCACAGATTTCAACGCTGACACCTTTCCTTTCAGCTCCTCCTCCATGTGCTGATTGTCTTCCTCAACCATGTTGGATGTGTCCTGGTACTGGGGGTACGGGTTTTGGTTTGCTGGGGGGAGGGAAATACTGCAGGATGATTGTATTGTTTTGTATCGTATACACTACACTTTCTTCATCCCCTCTCAAGGGAATTTGCTTTAAGTGCTATGAGCTCAGCTTTTCGCTGAAGCCAACACGCAGTCGACACAGAGCAGCGCCTGTCGGACATTTTTTTTAATTTAGGGGGACAAGGGGGTTATTTCATGGATAGGGTTTAATTTTGAATTGTGCCCAGACAGTGACCATAACTGGTCTACTCTTCATATCGATTTCAAACTGCCAAGGGATCTTTAAACATGCGCAATGTGCACACAGGACCTCCGAGTTTATCGCTGAATGCTCTACCTTCCATGCTAGCACGCCCCAGATTGAGAAGAAAAGAAAGAAAAAAAAAGAAGAAATATACATTTAAATCATTTAATACTGAAGTCTAAATTGCCCTGAGTAGGCTATAATTTAGTAGAGATATGTAGAATCTAACTTGAGTATGGATGAGTAGGCCCTATCTCAACTTCCCACAGTACACTCAAGTACAGTAACAGTGGACAACATAATTGACAATTGATTGAGTTATTGACAACCCTAGTATTAGTAAGTTAGTGTAGGCCTATAATTTATAATTATAAATAAATAATACTATAGTCTATGTCTAGATCTATAGTATAAAGTAATTTATATAGTATAGTAGTAGTAGATCTAGAGTATTCTAGTCTAGATCCAGATCTAGTCTAGTGATCAATCAATCTGAATTAAACTACTGACATACCCATATATGACCGCCTCATCTTCACTGTTTATGGGGTTGGCTCTCGATTGACAAAAGAATTTCAGTTTCTGTCTTAAGTCTAGGAAAAGACACTGTCACTGCACCAGTCCTGTTCACTGTTCTGTTCTGGTTCAGTCAGCCGAGTCTGCTGAATGAATTATTGTGTCTATCTAACAGTCTAACTATCTTAGTTAGTCTTTGGTTAACGTTAAATAAAGCCACAGCGATCTGGATAGATCTAAATCTAGATTCTAGATCTAGGCTTCTAGTTTTAGAATGTCTAGATAAGGTAAAAATAAAATGATCGACTTGTCTAGCCAACTGAAAGACGAGTAGAATTCTAGATCTAGAACAGCTGCTGAGTAAGCCAAGTTTGTTATGATTTTGCTGGAACTTGGAACTTAGTTTTTGTTTGTGTACAACGTGTACTTCCGATTTGGACAGACCAAAGCTAGTTTCTTGCAAAAACGATCAAACGAAGACACTTTCAAAGATATTTTTCCTAAATGAGCTCTTATGTTCCGATAAACAAATAAAATTATCCTTTGGGGGCATTATTATTATAATAATCAGTGATTAAAATAAATAAAACCTAAATTATTTCACACTAGGGCCGCGCGGTAGCGGAACGGTCAACGTGTTTAACGCGTTGGAGTAGGTATACTACATGTACTCAAGTCTGAGTGATCCAACTTATTGTAAGAAGAAGTTTGGTCTCCAAGCGGGCGACCCGGGTCTGAATCACTCTCTGACTCTGGTCTAGACATGGGTCGTGTGGGAAGTTTGTATGTATGTCCACCCCCGTTCTAGCGAAGACAGACATTAGGGCGTAGGCTAGGTCCCACCTCTTATATCAACTGATGTTTCGATGTGTCACTAGGGATGAAAAACTCAAACTCAATAAACTTTTTTTGTTAACGTACCATACCGGTACCTTTCCTTGCCTTGCCTAGGCTATGTCAATCAACTGCTGGATGTAGCCCTTCACACTTGATCTCCAACTCCAATTCTTCTAGGTCTAGGGCCATTTTGTTACCTTGCCTTGATGTCATCCGGTACCACAATGCGCAAATCAACTCTACGTACCGACGGTACATGAGTGTCTGGAAAAATAGGCAATATTATGAGTATCACTATGAATGACTATGAGTACCGGTTTGAGTTAAACCCAAAGGCCGCTGAAAGCATCTCAGATTCTAAGACCATGCCAAAATGTGAATTATGGCATTAGTTTTCTTGTTATCAAGCTTCATAGTAGGTCCTGTTAAGGATTGATTGGGTATTATAAAAGTACATGTAATAGCCGATTTATATAGCGCTTTTTCTCTTTGAGATCAAAGCGCTTTACAGACTTGTTTCATTCCGAAGCCATCTCAACCTCCTGGGAGGTAGTGCTACCTGGTCGCCACGTAGTGCTGCCGGCGCACACACCAACATTCTGACAATATCTTTCACTGTCTATAGTCGGGTACTGGTACCCACTTTACACCTGGGTGAGGTGAGAAAGTCGTGACAAAATAGGCTTACCTTTTCCTGGTGATGGATAACAAAAATACTCTCAAATCCAAATCGAATCAACGCTCTGACCACTCCACCGCCAGATCACTAGGCATAGGCATAATATACAGAACTGTGGATCACTTTTCTGATCATGCTTATATACCAGATACATGTAAATCTCATTTCTACACCAATCCATCGACATCAAAATCAGAAAATATAATTCCAGGGGGGCCTTTTGAGGGCTAAAGTAAGAGTTCACTTCTTCCACACTGGCGGGTCCATATCCATTACTGGGTATGGATAACTTTTCTGATCATGCAAATCTCATTTCTACAAATCTTATTTCCAGCCAGCATATTCATAATCAGACAACAACAAAAGTTAATAATGTGAAAATCTACGATAACTATTGTTTTGTTATGTCAATTTATTCAGATAAAGTAAAGACATTATTTATCCCAGCGAGCCCTTTTAAGGGCTAAGGAAGAAGTTTTTATTTCTTCAACACTGCCAAAGCCTATGGCGACCACTCAACAAATTAATCCATAGACACAACAGCCTGGGGAAACTGTGGCAAATAGTGTATTGCATTGTACATGTATTGTACACACTTTCTTCATCCCTTATCAGGGAAATTTACCTCAGTGAAATGAGCTTCGCTTTTCGCAGAAGCCAACACGCAGTCGCCACAGAGTAGCAGCCGCCTATCGACCATTCTATTTTTTGGGAACGAGGGAGTTATGATATGGTTTCATTTTGAATTAGACCATAACTGGCCTACTCTTCATCGATTTCAAACTGCCAAGGGATCTTTGACGTGCGCAACATGCACACGGAACCTCCGAGTTAATCGTAATTATCCGAGAAGACTAGATGCTCGGTCCTACCTATCAAGGAGACCAGGGGCTGACAAAACACTCAAAGTGAACATCAACTTTGAGCTGGCACAGAATGAGCTCTAACCTGCGACCCCATTGTCGACAACTTGGTGTTAGCTTGAACGCTCTACCTACTGACCTAAAACGCCCCCTAATCTGGTGGTGGACACGAAAACAGTAATAACACTCTCAATCCAAACGAGTCTACATAGTAGACCAGGAATCGAACCCTGGACGTCTCACTGTTTTGTACCCACTGACCTCAGTGGCCTCACTGGGCCTTTTGCTATCAGTATCAGTTCACTGATTAATTCATGTCTCGCAGCCCTTATCCGTCATACCACGATATGGGCGTTCTCAGCAGCCAATCACAGACAAGATGGAACCAAATCCAATCACGCGTAGGTCGGAACAAATTTGACTCCTATTGTTGATGTAAGTGTATGATGCTGTAACTTGCCTGTAAAGTTTGACCTGACACCCCTATTTGGGGCATCCTAATTGTCAACATAGGAATACCTGTCAAACAAAACTCTCTAGGGGAAAATCCCCAATTCCTTAGCACTTGCCAAACCGATCTCATCGTCGTATGTATGACGGACAAGGGCCTACTACTTATTCGTTATACCATACTCTATGAGGAACAAGCACTATGTTGATGTCTCGCCTTATCATGTAGGCCGACAAGTACTTGGGAGAACAAAATAGGGGGACAAAAACAAAGACAAACTCATCTTTTAACATAAGACAAACGTTGCTGAATATTCTTCACCTACTGGTCATGTGAGGGTATGTTTTTCCCTTGTTCGGGTTCTTGGGCATTCACCATTATTCAAACACCAAAAGCCATGGAATCAACACCCGTGTAAACATGGGTCTCTCAGTTGTTGATGAGATGTTCCTTACCAAACATGGCGTATAGTGTCTTTCTGTAGGACGAACTCATTTTGATGTAGACCAAGATGTTGGAGCTAGAGTTGACACACATGCCCACCCCTGCTATAGCCCAACCTGTGTAGAAAGTGTTTCCCTGCTCACCCACACCCGCCACCTGCGGGTGCACGATGGTGAGTACAGTCATGACCAGTTCAGGCACAGAGCAGCACACGAACATCAAAGCCACTAAGACAACAAGTTTCATCACTTTGACGTCTCTAGAAGACTGGTTGGCTTGCTTCGAGGAGGAATCGTCGGATTCAGATTTTGTGGATAGCATCGATTTTCTTTTACTACTTTGAATCAGAAGTCCGCGGATTAGGAAGAGGGTTGAAAGGAACATCATCGAATACGACATGAGTAGCACAATCGAGCTCGTCTGGAAAGAGATGTCGAAGTAGTCTTGAGCGTTTGGGGACACGGCCACGTCAAGCATTGATACGTTGTTGACCTCCGTCCAAATCACGTAGATTGGGAAGTACACAGGAATCAGTAAGAGTAGGAACAGGACGAAAATAAAACAGAAAACTGAGACGACCAATCTGCGGGTAAAGATAAGTTTGACTTTGAGCGGTAAAATGATACACAGGCATCTTTCTACAGTGATGAGTAGTGTGATGCAGGCCGCAGCCCTGGTTAGAGGAATTCTCTGCCAGCCAATCACGGAGTGTGTGAAGGCTTTAGACACAGAAAACACCCGGGTCTCGTAGGTTCCCAAGATCCTACACCAGGCAAACACCAAGGAAACTACGCCAGACAGGAGGTCCATCAAGGACAAGGCAGCGAACTTGAGGTTCGTGTTGTCTCTCAGGCCTTGTCGGATGAAGACATGAAGGTTCATGCCGTTTGAGACGATCCCGAGGAAGCCTATGATCGGTATAAGGTAGACTTCACAAACTAGCTCAGAGTGGTGGCGGATGTAGTCACTGATCCATTGCTCCTGCTGGAGGTACAATGACGTCTGGTTGCTGTCCATTCCCTTTAACGTGATGGGACAAACAAAAACAAGGCTTTTGATTTTTAATGCGAGGATCGGGGCACCTATGGGAAAGCTCAGAGAGAAGTGAAGCTCTTCCTATGACAGTGAGATGAGTTGACACGTCACAAAGACATTTTGAATGAGCACAGAAAAACTAGACCTAACTCTCCCCAGGGCAACAGTATAATTATGCTTTCTATGCTACGTTTGAATGTACACGGCCGTTTAATACTAAAATACCGGTACAAAAAGAACGAAGAGCAGTCTGATCAAATAATATAAAGTTTGTAGTAGGCCTAGTGACGACAGGAAAAGAAAATGACAACAATGACTGTCGTTAGTGAAACAGTTAGTAAGCACCGTAGGGGAACGATTTATCTAATCTCTCAAGACATTATGAAGACAAAGGATCTGATTGCTCCTTCCCTAGGTTTCCCATTCTATTGAATCTGATCAAGTAAAAGTAAAGATAGATCATCCGAGTAGTGCGGGCTTCTAATTGTACAAGTGTAGTTCTATCACGTGGATCACCTGCCTAAAGGCTCCTGTAGCGATTGATCTTGGCCTTCTCGTGGCTCGAGTCTGCACTCACTTCGACCTACTTAGTAAATCGATGGATCCACTGTCCCAAGGACCTTGATGGTATTGAGTCGATAAAGCTTTCCCCGTCTTCTTCTTCGTTCTCGGTGACCTAACTCCCAGGGCGATGAAGTTGGAGATGGCAATGTTTACACAGTGTTTGAAACACCAAATTATTGGACTTAGTGGGGAAGTGACAAGTACTAGAGAGCCTCAGCTAAGTGAAAAATCAAACAATCCTAAGGCAATGACGAGGGTTCTGATTCATTCTAAATGAAATATGATTGCTTTAACGACTCCATTTCAGAACGTTGATATAGATCTAGATCTAGATCCAGCTATATATGTTCATTAAAAGAGGTTGAGATTGGAAAACGGGAAATCAGAATGTGAGAAGGAATCCTAACATGATGGTGAACCGAAACAACCTGCCGATGGTTTCTTATTACATAAAAACTAGATCCACTTATCTAATCCATAGACAAGCCCCTCAATTACCTTCAACTCTGGCAGAGTCCATCAAAGCTAAATCTAGAACGACAGGTCTACTCTATATATGCCAAGATAGTTCACTACCTAACGGTCTTCTAATTTACACTGGAACCAATTCTATAGGCTTCTCCAGATGCAAAATGATTATGTATCTGACTTACACTACATACACACATGTATCTTATCTCATGCCCGAGACTAGTTTCACGAAGCCTTTTTTACATACTCTTGTAGTAACCTTCCAAGCCAAAGCCTGAGTAATAACTCAATGAACTTTCGCAAACCCACCTGAGCTATACACAACAACAAAACAAGAAAAAAGAAAAACAAACATGATTGTGAACGTTAGAAGAAAGCAAGCATGCAGTGATCTTTGCCTTGATGAATCTTGATATTCTGTAAGGAATCCTGACTTTTTACTACAATCATGCATGTCTAACTGGATGTGAGTTTTGCAGTCCACATAATATACTGCATACATTGTAATAGTGTATGTGTAGCCGTGCCGCTGTACTCTGCTGTTCTGTTTCAAGACTTGTGAATGAAAGAGAGAATCAATAAATCTTTGTTCCAGACTCTAGTTCTAGAAAGACATACATACGCACAGTGTATCATTATGACACAAAGAACTTATATTAGTGGGGTCCGTTAGGGATTTTTGATGCAAAATCTTCTAAAAGCACAAAATTTGGTACACGAGTAGTCCAGGCCATATTTCGATTTTTGATGGGCGCCAAGAAAACTGACTCCCGGGGCCGCCATTTGGCAAGAGCCAAGGAATCCAATACCCACATCGTTTTCTCAATTTGAGGCCATTTGTCCCCTGAAGCTCAACATTAAGGCCATTTGGGGTAAAATCTGCATATTTTATTGTCTATTTCATTGTTGCTTTGGAACATTGTTTCTAATTCTTCCAAAAGCACCAAACATAGCACCCCAAGAAAATCAACTTCCGGTGCCGCCATATTGGAATTGTCAAAAATGGCTGATAGTCGAGAGAACTGATATGACAGATGCAAATCCACATGTAATTATCATGTGTAATACATCTTTTCATGTAGTTCTTGGTTCAAGGAATCGGTTTCTCGTATTATTTTCACAATTTCAGGCCATTGAACCACTCAAAGTCACCATTAAGGCCACATGTCCATAATTTATACATTTTATTGTCTCTTTCATTACACTTTTCAGAACTCTCGATCACAATGACAGGAAGTCATAATATACCACACTGTATCTGTATGGTGGAGTGCGCTACAACTTACACGTCATGCGTCCAAAACTTCTCCACAATTCTATATCAATGGTCATCCTTTGGCTGTGTGTGTTGTGTTACCCGCTGCCAATTTCGTCTGTCCATGACAACCATTATGTGCACATATAGCATGATGATACAATGTGCAGGTACCGTACGTTAGAAACAAAGGAATAGACGAACGCATGTTGTGTTGAGTCACTAGATTACCTTCTCAACTTTGGATAATATAAGTATGTAACAATAGCTTAATTCGTACCCACTCTACAGCAACGCCAATGCGCTCAACATAATATCATGCAATCAAGGCTGATGTTATTCGCACGGGCAGTTCACCACTGATTGAATAGAAATCCTAGATCTAGATTCTTTAGATCTAAAGCCTACAGCGAGCTTGTTTAACATATTTAAAAGAAATATTTGTTTGGTTGTTTTTAAAGCATAGATTCTAGACATGATATGCAAATTTAGTGTATTAAATGGAAACAAAAATAAAAATGTGTCCTGAGCGGGGATCAAGTCCCCAACCATACCAAACGGACGCTCTAACCATGCGACCACTGTCACCGTATATTGGTGACAACATTTACTCTATTTATAACGGGTTGACGTGCGCGGACCCATACCCTACAATCAAATTGAGTTATGATATTTGATGTGGTTGCTATATAGGCCTACCATTTTAATTTTACACCAAATAGCGGCAGCAGCTGCCGTAGCAACAACAACAACAGCTATCAAAACAAAGAGCAAGTATCTTTAGAGTTGCAGTGAGAATTTATTGAAAAGAAGCAAGAGTGGTTGATAACTTATGAACATATTATCAGTTCAAAAAGAACATTTGTGACTTCTTCTTCTTCTCCGTTCTCGATGAAGGATGCTCTGGTCAAACTCTCAAGTTGGTGTCTTCTATGAAGACTAAGGTTTTCTGAAGATCACTCAGGGATCCTTGAAGTTTCTCGTGTAGAGCTGTGGGGTTGGGCCAGATTTTGTTTCTCAGTGGAGTGAAACGAGGGCAGATCTGAAGGATGTGTTGGGCATTTTCTGGTCCTTCTCCGCATGGGCAATCTGCTGTTGCTCCGACTTTCACCTTAGTGCACATGTGGTGTTTCAGGTTGTTGTGGCCACATCTTAACCTGAAGGTGGTAACTTGATCTGTTCGGTTTAGATGGTAGTACAAAATGTATGAATCCAGGTCGTAATTCTGATGAGCTGGTGGCAGAGTTGTGTTTATTTTGGTCTCTCGGGGCGAACATGGACAACAAAAGGAACAGATTTTGCCTACATCGTTTTTGTTTCAAGTTTATCGAATAAAGAGTAACATCCTATCCAACACAACATTGAGCCAGAGTGGGCACACAGAACAAAGGTTGCGAGCCGTGTGGTAACCGCGCTGTAACCGCACAAATAGACTCCATCATACACCGTGTACCACAAACATCACGGGCCTCTACTCTATACACGGTGTACACCAAACATCACTGGCCTCTACTCTATACACGGTGTACCCCAAACATCACGGACCTCTACTCTATACACGGTGTACACCAAACATCATGGACCTCTACTCTATACACAGTGTACACCAAACATCACGGGCCTCTACTCTATACACGGTGTACACCAAACATCACGGACCTCTACTCTATACACGGTGTACACCAAACATCACGGACCTCTACTCTATACACCTTGTACACCAAACATCACGGACCTCTACTCTATACACGGTGTACACCAAACATCACGGGCCTCTACTCTATACACGGTGTACACCAAACATCACGGGCTTCTACTCTATACACGGTGTACACCAAACATCACGGGCCTCTACTCTATACATGGTGTACACCAAACATCACGGGCTTCTACTCTAAACATGGTGTACACCAAACATCACGGACCTCTACTCTATACACGGTGTACACCAAATCACCACGGGCCTCTACTGTATACACCGTGCGTGCACACCAAATCACCACGGGCCTCTACTCTATACACCTTGTACACCAAACATCACGGGCCTCTACTCTATACACGGCGTACCCACACACACACACCCGCAAACGGGCCTACATCTATGCGCTCATAATAATAATTGAATACATATTTAAATTAAAAACAATTTATATAGCGCTTTTTCTCTTTGAGCTCAAAGCACCCGGACAGACCTGTTTCATTCCAAAGCTACCTCAACCTCTCGCTCATAACATTAGTGAGAGCTTCAAAGCCTACATCGATTATGTCATAATCTCTCTTGAACGAATATCAAATATTTTAAAGCTAACGCGCATCTTTAATTAGACGTACAGAGGAATA
>JAUELK010278020.1:0-15179 GCA_031471215.1 Gastropteron pacificum | reverse complement strand
TCACATCATTTTCTGTAGCCCTGGTGCTTGAACTTATGTGAAAGAATTCACAAAGTTGACCACAGCATGTGGGCAAGAAGTTACACATTTAACATTATGCCGCCATTCATTACATAAACTTCCATAAAAGGGTGTGGTGTATATTGGGCATGTAAAATACTAATTGTTGCTAAATGTTAAGCAGCCCATCCCTCTCTCTTCTTCATTTGCAACATACATGAACTAAGAAGCTATTAATATTTAAATACAATTTTTAAAATATCACTAGAACAAAGAAGACCATAGCAATGAGCAAGCAATGAACCAAAAAAAGAGACAATATAGGGGGGAGAATATGTTTTTTATTAGTAATTTTCTCTCTCAGCACAATGTCTAATTCATGAGTATCAGGGTAAGGAGAATACATCATCATTCAAGTCTTTTAATAAAAATTCATTTTCAATACTGTTTTACGTTTTCATGTCAAGACACCAAAAAGTACACATCATATCTCTATAGAAGAATACAATGTAAAATGTATGCAACATAATAAAAACATTTAAGTCAGAGTTACCCTTTTGATTTTTCACTGTTTGAGTGCCCACCGCATATATTGGGCCAGATTCGTCTAACAACTGCCCGCAATTAGTGTGGTACCGAATTGTTCTTATATTTAAATTGGAAAACTCTTCGCCATTGACAGGACTGTAGCGAGAATATCTGCTGTACGTACGTGAAAGCCAAAAGAAAAGATCAAACACGGAGAGCTGTCTCAAAACAAAAAGATGAAAAAGATCGTTCACAAGAGGGAGGGTGTAGATGAAGCTCAAAACATTTTGGATTCAAGACAGGATGCACGTTTTAATCTTCCGATTTTGAAAATAAAGGTGACAGAATTGTCCCTAGAGCTAGGCCACCATTTTGTACCATCCAACGGCTGGTTGAATCGCTTCATAGGCGCGGTAACCCTGAATTCACACGGGAAAAGGGGTGATTTGAGTATTAGCCCGGTCCACCTAAATAAATGCCTGTTCTTCTTGTCATTAATGTCACCAGTCTCCATTTAGGCGGAGACCACTGTATAAAGTTAACTTAAAATAATATTAGTATTAGCAGTACATGTACTATCATAAGTATAAGATAGGTGTATATATTGTTCTCATACATCCCATGACAGAAAGACTAATAATGCCCACAAAGAAAATGTGAAATGTAAAGGCAAAGCAACATTTTGGCTTATTTTGTGGTTTTCTGTATGATGAGGAGAGGACAGAGTTAATAAAACATGCATGAATGTAATACACAAAACAATGAAGTTGTAACTGTGTAAAGTGTAATTGTATGAAATGTGTCTCATTTGTCTGTGTACAAGGAGTGTGAAATGTATCTTTATGTTGTAAAAGTAAAATGCAGATGACAAACAGAGTGAAGTGAAGAAGCTAAAACAAAACTCAAATGATACATATGTACAAACATGTAAAAGTATTGCGTAGTCATTTTGTTCAAAACATCATTGACAATAATTGCTCACTCATCACAATCACAACTAAATTAGGCCTTTCTTAATTTATATACATATTTCGTCCTTCTAAACACGTACTACTAGTGTAACCTTTTTTCAATCATCCATATCTCAGTCAGCTGTTTTATTTATGGCTTGATGATACCTTAGATTTTATTGAAGGAAAAAAAATATACGCCCAGAGTAATCAGGTGGCTGTTTTTAACTCAAATCCCTAGTCCGGAGGGGGTCTTGTGACTGCTTTGCACAATTGCACAAACAAGGTGCAAATTTGAAGGCCCTCCAGTCCCAGAGCTAGGCTTCCATGACTCTGTAGGTCTAATACTAATTAATAGTAGACCACTTGAAGAGCGAACAACAACAACTCGAATCCCGGTCAGACATGGCTTGCGCTTGTTGTACATGCCATGTACGTATTTGGAGGTACGATTTGTATAAACAATTGTATTGCATTCCTACTAAAATGTGCAGAGTGGGCTCACTTGCATCAGCTATATCAAGACAGATCAAATATATTTTTCATCTTATTTCTTAATAATTAATGCATACTACAAACAAATAGCAAAATAAATTATCAGTGATTAGTAGAGACAGAATGAGCTCCAACTAAAATGTGTACCCTGCCGATGTTAAGTTACTGCATCAAACTGACTGGTGTGAGACCATGCCTCATTGCTTTCTCGAAATTCAACAGTGACACAACAAAGATTCCAGTTTTCGAAATAATTAAATGTAGAGAGGGTAGACGAAAAAAAATACATCTAGTAAAAAATAGTGTCAATTAGCCTCTACTACTACTACTGTTCATCATACTTACTACACATAATATGAATATAATACATGCATGTCTTGGTGTCTTTATATATCACAACTTCAGAACCGTAACATTTTATTGAGTAGTAGTAGTAGTAAACACTATATTGGAAAGAAAATATGAATAGAAAATAAATATAATTGTTACAATAGTTACAATCTTTTCACGAACACATTATCAAATGTACCGGTATGGATAAACTGAAACAAATCTTTGGTCTCAAAGTTAAGCGTAGGGCCAGCAATATAATAAAATACTTCATTGCTGTGTAAAAATGTAAACAGCCTATTCATCTACCTCCCCACCGATTCAACATCAAAAAATCAAATGATATAATAATATGTTCTGCAATTGTTCAATTACTTAAATCTTTTCTTCAAATACCCCTTCATCTGACAAAACAATAGTACTTCTTATCATAATTGAGCTAGGGCCTAAACTCTTGACATATGTCATTTTCATTTAGAGCTTTACACAGTTACTACAGAACCAATAAAAAATATGTATACATTTGATAGACTAGAGTAGAAGAGCAATGTTAAATTAGGAAAGAAAGCTTGCTAAAAACAAGCCTACAATTACATACATATATACAAACATACTGTATTTTTAAAAATCACTATCAAGAAATAAAATGTCAGATTTGGAAAACCAAGTTTTCTTTCACCTGTGAGTCGTCGTTTAGTATTTTCGCTATCTATCTTGACCTAAATGTAGGTAGGTATGTTAATGTAGTATGCTGTCTTCGTCCTTCAGGAAAAGCAATGTTCTATCAAAGTTTCAACAATCACTACATGATGTCATGTGTAGAAATCTAATTAAGGCTGAATTAACTGAATATGTTTAGAAAAAAAAGGAAAATTGCAGTAATTTTGATCAAATTTAAAAATACTAAAGACCTAACTACTCATCGCACACATAATGCTAAAGAACCGGTACAGTTGATTAAAGCTTAACATTTCAAATTCAAAGGTCATCATGCACATCAGGTACATGTTTCACCTAGATTACTACATAAATAAATGCATGAAAAATGCAGCAAAAAAAACAAAACAAATCGCACAAATATTTACACAATAATGGACAAATCCATAACTTATATACTTATTTATAACCATAATTCAAAAATTGAATCATGAGAATACATATGAATAATATTGAAAAAGAAAACATGACATTTTTCATTGAACTGAAAAATAATGCTTTACTTTACAACAACAAAACAAAAAGAGCCAAATTGTGAAATGATAGGACTTTCCCTCTTTCACGACTGTATATATACATGTAATATGTTAGGCGCATTCTGACGATCTGCGCAAATAATGTTCTTGTTCTTACTATATTCACAGAGTGCACAAGAACAATACATGCGTGATCGATCGATTGCACAGATCGACAGAATTCGCCTATGTATACAGCAATGTGATTTTAAATCCCATGTGTGCTAATTCAACGTAACAAAAAACAAACACAATCTAAATCTCAGATTTCAAAATCAAGTTTCTAAACAAGTTCATACTTTTTAGATGAGAAATTATCCTTATTTGTTAAGAAAACAAAAAACGTTTATATCTTAGAACTTGGAGATGGGTCTACATCTAAAGCTTTTGAATTGTTGTGGACTCTGCACATTAATTATAATTAAATATTGAATACATTGCATTTTTTCCAATCAACAACAAAAGTGTCGATTCTTATTCTTATGTACAACAAACACAAGATATAATAATGGTATTAAATTGAACCACATACATTACTGTAGTAATACATGAATACATGGCAATGACATTTTGATTGGCAAAACTGCTGCAAATAGTTCACAATACAAGACAAGCCACACTTTTCCATTAGCTCAACCGGTAAAAAATAGTAATAATTGTAGGCTAGAAGTAGAAGTAGTAGTAGACCTAAGGAAAGAACTCCTCCTACATATCTAACACTAAGACAATAAGTCTATAAAAGAATACCCAAGTCACAACACTATTTATGCCAGTACCATTACCCAATGATATTCGGTACATGCAGAGTCAACTCAGATTCTCTCTGAAATAAAATTCTGCAATGATAACCAACGCACCCAGGTGATATTTTAAAAGGGCATCCCACTATACATGATGTTAAGTACTTGTACGTACTATAAACTGTGAGAAATCTTGTCAGTGTGGGTGGTACAGGCCTCTCAGTCTCAGGCAGACCAGCAGTTTCTTGTATGCTATGCCTTTTGTCTCAAAATGAATGTTATATAATGAATAGGTCTTTTGGTGGGGATAAGGACAAGAGTTGGCATTGAGATTAATTAATGCTTTTGAACAGGGGAATGCACTATCCATTATTTATAAAATATAAATATGCTACTCATCTTCAACTGATAACTGATATCATTACATGTACATTACAACTATTGTAAAAAAAATGATGTATGAATATTTATCAAAATAAAAAGAAGAGTGCATGATGCAGCAATGAATTCGTTCGGCAAGTCCAATGAGCAAGAACAGTGGCAAATGCACAAAACTGAATCATTGAACACAGTATGTTGGGTTTGTCCTTGGTATAGTAATAGTATAGTATACCACTATTACCACCAAGTTCCAAATGAATTAGAAACAAAATCTTCTTAAATTCTGAAATCTTAGACAGTCCAAGTCCAAACATTATAATTATTTATAAGTATAAAAGCTCACGATTAATGTTGTCATGGCAGGATTTCAATTTGAATAAAAATACATTGGTACGGTATTATCAGCATCATTTCAAAAGTTACAAAAAATGTAAAGCCCACTAATAAAATACACCTTTATCTTCTAAAAGAGAAATTGTGTATAAAAATATGGAGACATTCTCTTAGTAACTAAACCTTAAAATTGCAATTTTTGCATGAGTATGAGGCAAGACAACGCTTTTAAAATAGAGATGATTTGATTTACGTGTACGTCAATACCACATAATTTATGTCAACAAATCACAAAATCAACTCCTTTTCATCTAAAAATGGCATTGTATAATTGCTGTACGTACACATCATAAATCTTGTTTGATTTTAACTTTAATAAAACATTGTAAATACTTATGATTGTGGAGGCAATATAATTCTAATTCATAAGATGTATGTATCTTACATCATTTTGATTAGTTCAGTCTTTCTTCTGAAGCAAAAGCAATGCTAACAACAAACAGCACAAGTCACATTGGCTATAGACTAATTATTGACAGTCTGGGTAAGCAGTAAAGCTATCACTATCATCACATTGTTTTCAATTTCATGTTATCAAATATCAAACACAAATAAGGATACGGTACAGCAGTATTATTTAAGTACATGTATAGCAGGGAGGGTAGAGACTGGATTTACACTTAAACTAGTCGGATCAGCAGATAGGTCACTTTGAGAGATATATATGGTTACAGTTACAGTACAGGAGAATATTGTATAAAAGAAAGCAAAGAAAGAAATCAAAAGCCCTGATTGTTTACTTAGAAGGCACTTTAGTGGACATCAAATACAACTAAGCAACAAGAAAAGAAATTGTACTGAAAATGAAAATGCTCAGTGTTAAAAGACATGTGAAAAACAATTCGTTTCTAAAAACAAATAATGAATAACAAGCATATTTTTACTTGATACAACAATTGAAGAAATAAATATAAATCTCCAAAAGTCGTTTTTTTTTTTTAAAGGGAAAAAAGACGAAGAGTTTATTATTAACATAATTAACAAAAGGCTTGATTTTTTAAAAATTTGTGCTGGAAAGACTCAGATTAAAACGGCAATAAATAAACAAGTAGTTTATATATAAATGAAATGTATCATGTCTACCTATGGCATAACTGAGAATCAATAAAGCAATTAATTATGTAAACTACCTTACAAAAAATAAACAATTATCAACATAAGCTTACTTCACACACACAAAAATGGTTTTACCTGTTACAAGTATGGTAGTTTAAAAATAATCTACTACATGCAGTTCTAAAATACAAGTAATGCCATACTGTACATTGCAGCTGTATAACAGTAGGTACAGAGTAAACATAAAAGAATTGTGGTTTCACAGTCTATGTGGCGGAAGGCAAATATTTCAATACAAAATCTCTTCTCTCTATACATTTTCTTAATAAAAAGACAAGATCACAATCTGCAGATCTACAGACAGAGCCATTTTTGTCTGTGCACACAACAATTCATCCAATTATAGCTCATTCAAAAATAGTTCAGTGCCTCTATTTTTTTATCTTATCACTTTGAGGGATGCCAAATGTTTTTTGACTGCAAAGCGAGATGAAGAAAGAGAGTAGCTAGCAAAAGTGCAAGATGCACTCAACGATACGTCAAACTCAACAATGAGAACATCTTTGTAATATAATATGTACACTATGACTATATATTCAATATGTATACAGGCATCAGTGATCTTAGTGCATCATGTCTAGAGTGTACATAAAATCACTAGTTTATAATACAAAGGGTTTCAAAATGTTATGTTGTCATTACATAGGTGTGTCAAATCAACATTCTGTACAACATGTGTGGGCAAATTGTATTGTCATGGGAGACGACACAGGTAAAATATAGTATGGTATGTCAGTGACATCAATCTTATTCTCTTGCTCATAATTCATAAGTCAGCCTGTAAAATTAAAACTTGTGAAAGTACAAATTGTCATATTTGAGACGTTATCATATATCATTATATACATGCAATAGAAATATTAATGAGTTTACACTTAAAACAATATTACAAACAGCTTACTTGGTTAGAATTAGAAATACAAACCCATCAACATTTTAAAAATGACATTGAAATTTATATATCATCTCCTTGCGATGAACAATCTACAACAATGGTGATAATTACTGGTCTTTGGTATCTATTGCTATTATCTTGAGAACGAGAAAGAAGAAGATATATTCTATAATCTGTATTGTGCACCATGTTCATCTTCTCAGAAGAAGAATGACCAGAGAGAGTGACCTTATTGCAATGATGAAAACATATGTATAGTGTGCATGATATATTTTTGCTATAGACATTTTTGGTCACACTTACCTAACCTATAAATAGATCTAATGTTCTCTGCTCTTCATGCTGTAAGCCTACATTTTTTCAAAAAGAGGCTGTTTGGTATCCTTTGTTTCATCAAATCACTCTCTCAACAAAGGCACATTTCAAAATGAAGTAAAAATGCATCTTAATTCTTGACTCTAATCACAGAACATACAAAAGAGCAGCACACAATTCATAATGCTTCCGTTATGATCACGATCTATACATTAAAAGGAAAAACGCAGCCAACAAAGGTCACTTTCATAGCAAACCTAACCAACAACCATTCACTACTAAAATGTTTCTCTCACTCTCCTCACATCAAATGCCGTAATATCATTAATTAGTTCGTGTAAGAACAACCACTCTAGTTGCTTACTTAGTGGCCATTAGTTCTAGGCGGTTAACTGCATTAAAGGACTAAACGCCACTGTCTGTCGCTGGACCACCTTGCATATTTGTTGTCTTATTTTGTCCTTCCCTAAGCAGCCACTGTCACTTATTGATATATATATATATATATATACACATGTATATGATGCCTCAACCGAATGCCCTCAAATCCTGTTTGGAATAGTCAGTTGCCCTTCCTAAACACCTCTCCCTGCCTGTCGTTCAAAGTAAAAGCCTGCTTGCCTCTCAGTATCTTGTATCTTGGTGTACATACATGCGGTGACTATAACTATTATAATACTAACGCATGCCAAGTCCTTATCTAGAGGGTAAGACAGGGAAGACGGTATTGATGGTTGTGTGCCATGCCCTAGACAGTGAGAGACCTGTACCAATGCATCAACATAAGTGACAGAGTCGGCCTAAGTGGCCATTTTCTGAATAATGAATGCAGCCGAGCCGCCAGTTATGGCCATAATCTTGAGTAGCCGTCGAGAGCATGTTTGGCTGAACCGTTCATTAATTTAGAAACATTGATTCAAATGCAATCTGTGAGTTATAGAGACAAAAATATAAATTAATCTTCTATTTCTGTAAAGCGCAGTATACTTCACCCCCTTCCCCTGACAACATCGGTGCAAATGATTAACAATTGGAATTATGCAGTAAACAGATATCTAGTTTTTAATCATTGATTCGATGGTTTTATTACTAGGAGTTATTATTTTTAATGTTTAATAAATCATATATTTATCTTTAAAATGTAACTGAGTCTCATCTTTAGCAATTCATTCCTTGATGAGTATTTTATAGCGTGAGAGAATGCGAATGGAAATGGGCTGGTTATCAAAAATATATTGTTAATATGAATAAGAAAATAGTTTTTTTTTCCTTTCTGTCAATCGTTGTTTTTGAGCTACAAGATACATATACTACTGTTTGATTCTTACCTTTTTGGCACTTCTATTGTGAGATAATTTTATAGTTTTTGTGCATGGGAGAGAATTTTTGAAATAGAAATAACTGAAAAACATGTTTTGTTTTCAAATTGTGTAAAATCTCTGTTCTTGGTGTCCAGAGGTGATGTAGTGATAGTCAAACATTGCATTGCATAAAAAAGTGCTAAATCTTTTGATCTAGTCTTTAAAAGTTCACTCAAGAAAGTACTCAAACTCAAACTGAAGCATTTCATTCCAATCAATAACACAACAACCTAGACATATGAACATATACAAAATGTGAAAGGCACTATCTCCCCAAAAAGTCAATGTACAACCTTCAATCAAATAAATCACAGCAGCAATCTTCTAAAACTGTCTATATTGTAAAGCATTCATATCAGCCATCATATAAAACTGTAACAGAACAAAAAAGGTTCTAGGTAAAAAAAAGTGAATCTATGAAGACATAGTTTTGTTTTCTCCAGCAGAAAAGATTTCTGCATCACTTGAATGAAGAAATCAAAACATTGCCAAATGCCAGGCTGCCATTTTAAAGTCATGATTATAAAGACAGATTTTTGTAAAGCATTGGCTGGGGGGGGGGGGGGGAATTGGTTCAAATTAAAAGTATGATATAAAAACTTAAATCTTGTCATGTGGCGGTCCTTTGTTCCACAAGGAATCAAGAAGAAGCCAATTAATGACGTATGTCAGTGACTAATCACAACATTGCAATGCTTGACAGATCACTAAATCAATGTCAATGTGTTCTGGACAAGTAGGCTTACATGATCAGGAAACAAAATTGTAAAAGATGAAACATGATTTAACCAACTAACAGAGTCAATTCTATTCAGTTGCAGCTTTCAACATAAAATGTTCACTTACACTTACAAGCAACTGTAGTAACAAAGGGAGCAAATTCAAGTAAATCAATGATGCCTGTAGTAAGTAAGTGTATTATTACACATAGTGTGATTGTAATTCTCATGTAATACTCTCACCCTTCACAACAGGATTGAGAAGAGGGGTCTTCCGTTGCGAGCTTGTTGCTGAGCAGGCGGTTGATTCTGCTGGTTGGCTTGGGCTGCAAGCTGCTGCTGTTGCTGCAACTCTACATTCTGTTGTAACTGATGTTGCTGCTGTCTGCGCTGCTGTAGCTGCACCCCAAGTCTTGGCTGCTGAGGCTGGATGGGATAATGGTGGATGAAAGGGTTTGGCCGCACAGCCTGTTGATTGACTTGACCATTCTGTCTGCCACCAGGCTGTGAGTGCCCTACATGACCTCCTGCATTGTTCTGGACACCAGAAGCCTGGTCTGCGACACTCCCTTGGACTCGCTGCCTGCTAGATTGTTGATTCGCTTGGCTAGTAGTAGAAGTTCGTGGTAGGTGATCTGAGACATTGGGTGAGTTAACAAGGTACCCGTTAAGAGACAGTGGCCTCTGCTGATTGGATTCATCCACTGATGCAGAAACCCCTTCCACTGACGTTCTGTGGTCCCTATCAAGTGCGTTTCTGGCAGGAGCAAGTGATTTAATTCCAGTGTTGGCCAGTCTCTGCCCAGCTCCATTTAATGGCGCCATTCCTGCTAGGGTTCTTTGAGAAAGGTGAGTATTCTGCAAGGCCTCTCTTCTGCTTTGTAGTAAGGACTGGTTGCCACCCATTCTATGTGAAGGCCGAATAGAGGAAAGGACTGATAGGCCATCTGTATTGGTGGACTTGGAAGCACTAGCACTATTACTATTTGTGATAGTACCTGATGATGAGTTTGATGATTGAGCAGTCGAGACAGGCTGCTGTGGCGTGGCATTTTTACTATTGCTACTAGAGGGGGAAATCATTGCCTCAGCAGCCGCACCAAAAGGTGATGCAGTTGTTGAATTCGACTTTGGCACACTGTCCTTACTTATCACAGTCCTTTCACTTTCTCTATCATAGGAAGACTCTGCCGCATGCGAGCAAAGATCTGAGGAAGCACTAATTGATGGTTGGGGCTTTCCATGATCAGCAAAAGGAATGCTCTTTGGAGGCAACTTATCATCGTCATTGCAAAGACATTCAGAATGATTGTAAGATAGCGGAAGTGGTATATTCTTCCATGACATGTTTGCATTGTCTTTCACAGTCTCATCAGAAAGCTCATTGTGGTGATTTCTGTTAAAAGATTTTGGTCGAGCACCTTGTTGTCTGTATTGCTCAGCAAGACTGTCAGCATCGGTTTCAGTCATGGTGCTCAACGGAGCTTTCCGACGTGGACTAGAGAAGGGAGAGTTGTCTCGAGAGTCTGAGAAGAGTGCGAAGGGACTGTGTGGCGTAGGGGAGCAAACACTGTGGGTGGACAGGGGCGACACTGCTACTGCCCCAACAGGACGGAAGGCTGAGTGGTTGGAGCCAATGCTGCTACGAGGGGACTGAATGCTAGAGCTGGGGGGGCTGCTAACACGGGAGGAGATTACATGGACTGGCACTTTCCTAGAAGTTGATGGATTGTCTGTTGCTGTAGGACTCCCCTTAGAGCCCTCAGGGTTGCTTCGGGCCTCCTCTTTTGGTCTACTTACACTTTCCTTGTTTGCCTTCTTTACATTATTTGAGCCAACTTGCCGAATATTAGCATAACAGGGACCATTTTCATAAAAGTTTTCTTCAACATCATGAGACTGATTACTTTGTCGATTGAGTTCGGGGCTTGCACCAGTGATTGCACGAATCTCTGAAGACACTGAAAGTAAACTTTCATAATCTCCAAGATGTGATGAAGGGCTACTAAAGTCTACAAAAGACATAACAGGACGAGTGGAGTTGTCTGCATCCTGTCTCACTATCATTGAGCCTGCATTTGCTGTTGTGGCTGAAGCTGCTGTTCTTGATGAACTTTGACCAGACAATCTTTCCACACAACGATTGTCAATATTTGACACAGTTGCAGTGGTGGTGACAGATCTGTGATCATTGTTCTGTTGAGATGTATTGTTCCTCCTTGGCCTGGTCAAGACAACCATTGGAACAGACTCTGTACCCTCTGGACACAATGGAGTGGCATCATAACTGTTGTGACCATCTGAGCTGGATGAGTTCTCAGTATCTGACTCATCTCCACTATCACCAGGGCTCTCTCCAGAACTGCTGGCACCAACAACCACTCTAGAAGAAACCTCTGCTGGTTCATATGGTGGAAGTTCTTCTTCGTTGAACTCTGTGGGAAGTCGAACTTTTGGAGCACTAGAAGAAGAACACGGGCCGTTCGAAAGTGCGACTTGCATTCTAACGGGATAATTCGGGTCCCTATGAAAAGCATGTCTTGATGGCTGAATGTTCATTCTGTCATTGGCCTCCTCACTCCGACTTCTATGACCACAAACCCTCCTATCATGACGTCTTGTTGGGTTTGAAGACAGCATGTTAGAAGTGTGATGTTGTGGGCACTCATGACCATACCTGAGTCTTCTAGAATGAGACTGCACATGGGACTGCACATGGGACTGCTCAGAGCCTGCTCGTCTGTGAGATCTTCTATACTCTATCGGAACTCTATTACTGTTACTGCTATTCTCTGTATTGTCTGAATGTCTCCGAGAAGAGCTGGGTCCCACATGGAGTAGCACTGTGCGACTGGTACTGGAGGATCTACTAGTGCTATTTGACTGTGGAGCTCCTCCTCTCAATAACGAAGTTGTTCTCATTGAGCCATCTACTAAATGTCTATGCCTTCGTCTATGCTTGGGAGGCTTTTCTCGAGTTTCAAAAAACAAATATTTACAGCTGACTATTATTGCTAAAACATTACCAGATAGACAGAACACTGCTATGACTAAGAGAGAGGCATGAATGAGATTTGAGGTCCTTTTGTTGTATTGCGATGCATCAATTCTGCCATAAAAACCACTTGTGACAGTTAGCCCTCCTGCTGACAAGATGAGCATAGTCAGGGATGCAAATACGCCCATCACAGATCCTATCAAGAAGGCTTTCACACTCAATAAAGATTTTAAGCGCGATGTGAACACAGCAGAGAGACCTGAAGCAAGGATAAGTGCTCCTCCCCACATTCCAGTTCCAACATAGTAGCCCCATGACTCTTGCACAAATGCAATGATGGAGATCACCATGCTAGAAAGGCCAAGAAAAAACAAAATTATTCCCAATACAAAAACTCGGGTGAAAGGGAATCCAGTCTGCATTTTCCAGTGCAGAGACATGTTGACAATCAAAACTGAAGTACTTGATGAATTGTTTTCGAAAGAAGCCCTCTGCTTTTCAAAGTCTCAACTGAATAAAACGACATGTTTTCTCTTTTGCTATCTGCCAACTCCACCAACAGTAATAATAGTAAGTAAGCCTAAGCTTAAGCTAGGGACCTTCTCTACACAGGCTCATGAATGAATGAAACACAGTAGTACTGTAGTGTAGGCCTACTTACTACTACAGTACAGTGGTAGAGCAGAATCCAAAATTCAGAATGATGAGTAACGTTTCTAAGGGGCAATGATGACTGTGATGGTGATGAGCAGTCACTCACACTGTCACTAGGTCTGAGTGAGTCATGCTAGAAAAACTGATGAGAATGAAAGTTAAGAATAATTCTCCATCCCATCTCTTCATCACTATCACAGTCACAGACAACGAATAAGATGAATGAACTATTCTCTAAACATTCAAAATACTACTCTTTGAAGCCATTATCACTATCCATAGACTCTTGTGTGTCTTTGGTGTATAATATTCCTTCTATTCAGTAGGCCTAAATGTCTTTTTAACAGTCTACAGGCAACACCACCGACAACGAAAGTCTACTGACTAGGCTACACCTGTGGTGAGTGAGTCTTCTTCGATTCAACTTCAAGAACACAACTTTACTGTCAACTGTCTGGGAGATAAAATGAAATGGGTCTCGGGTATAATCTAGTCTGAACACTGAACTTTGATCAATACACAATAAAAACAAAGCACAGCTCGTGTCATCCACATGGCATCTCCTTGGTGCTTGATGCTAGAATGGATAACATTAGAACGTGTAAAAAGTAAACACAGCATTGAGCAATCCATCGTAATAACCCGTTGTCTTCCGTCAACATCTTCGCCATGTTTAGCTTGCACCAATCTAACCTCAGCTTTCTGTATCGACAGCTGTGATTGGCTGATATCCAGAGCAGAACAGCAATTCCGTGCATTCCTTGTTTCAGCTGACTTCATAATCGTTAACTCTACGAGATGAGGACATCTTTGAATCGTTAGGTTAATTAATTTTCCATTGGCATAACGACGAGCTCTTTACAAAATTACAAACTGAGAGATATTGTGGTTTATGCGTCAGAATTCTCTGTGTCTTGGAAGAATCTCTTACCGTGTTCTTCTAAAAAAAAAACTTCGAAATCACGCACGTTAGTTGTAAACAGCGCTTCGGCGGCTATTTCTTTTGTTCTCTCTCAAATGTTGTTCCCTTTTCCCTAAAAGATTTACGAGTGCCTAGAATTCTACACAGCAAATCATCTTCGCATTTTTGCATTCAGGTACCATGCATTGTATCAAACTGAACATTGTCCTTAAATGGAAAAGGTTACGTAGGTCACCCTTAATCCTTAGGCTACATAGCGGGTGGCAGCGTCAATTTCCTATCAATCTATGTCTCTGTGGTCTGAAAAATGACATCTCTAGATTTACTCAAACAAAAGAGTTAGACAAACAGTGAAAGATACAAAGAAACGACATGTAATGCTCCGGCTGAACTATTGCCTACATTCGTTTTCATAATGACAAGATGATAAAAACATTCAAACAACATATGAATAGCCTAGGCCCTGCCAATACATAGTAAGTAAAGCAAGAGATTTTCGTGCTTTCCATTTCTCCCAGTTCCACACATATCTAGACTAGGCCTACTCTTTGGCGAAGCGGTGCTTGAACAACGAATGCTTTTGTCATCCCCACAGTGTTTTACAAAACAAGAACCGCTTGTGCTGACCAACACTTCGAGTATGTAATATTCTATACCGGTGCTCACATAAATTCGAAAAACTGCTCTTCTCTGATTACCGGTACTTTATTTTTACTAAACAGAAAGAAAGAAAAAACCTACCGGTAGGGGCCTACTTATGGTACCGGTACCGGGTTCTTTCGGGTAGGTACATGTAGCTTAGCCACGAAAGAACGAAAGAAAGATAGACAGATGGAGGGAAGAAAAGGATCAAGTAGCTATGACGGGCAATTCCGAAAGAACAAATTGTTGAGTCTTGAACTTGTGTGAGCTTGTAATCGGGAATCAGGAACCAGGAAGTCTTGTTGTGAGTTTTTGAAGTCACTTTATTTTCATATATGTTAGCATGCGATGGTAAGTGAAAGATACATCAGTAAGAGTTATAAGGTATATACATGGGAAATCAATATATCATTTACAAGGCATTCATACCGTTCAGTCACACGTAAATCATCTAATACAATGCAATCAAACAATTAGAATTAGAATACAAGCATTGCAAATAGACATA
>JAUELK010277909.1:0-15181 GCA_031471215.1 Gastropteron pacificum | reverse complement strand
TGAACAAGGGGCCAATTTGAAGGCCCTCCAGTCCCAGGTTGCAGAGCTAGACTGCCATGGTTCTGTAGGTCTATTAGAACACTTGAAGAGTGAATAACTCATAACTTGTGCCTGATCGCAACAACAACATCAACAATATGTGTGATGAGAATAAAGGTCAGGATTTAACCCGTAGTTCCTGCTAACTTAGCCCCTGGAATGTTTGCGCTCTATCTTTGCTCGTGTACCTTTCATAAGTTCTTATTTCATTTGTCATTGCTGTGTCTTTTTTTTCCTTTCGTGAGGCTCTTGCTGAGACTGCTAATGAACCTCTAAGGGTTGTTTACATTCACCCCTCTCCGTCATGTGTTCTCATGAAAATATATAATTCCACATCTATTGTAAAGCGTGTGTTAACGAGATCCCATTTTCTTGTGTTTCAGTCCAAAGATGTCCAACACTGGACCTTGCTTCCACCACAGCACAGTCTTCCTTGACCCTTGGAGACGGGACTTCCGCCGGAAGTATCTACAGCTTCTCATGTGGTTCCGGCTTCCAGCTGTCCGGAAGCCCCATCTTACATTGCCAACAGAGTGGAGCGTGGACCTCAGACCTCCCCACCTGTGAACGTGAGTTCTCAACTTGAAAAAGAAGTATATGGCCTTGACATCGACTGTGTTCTTTTTGCTTGAATAATGTTAACATTGATCGTAGTATGAGCAGGAGTTGTAGTTAAAATAACACTGATGAAAACAATCAGAATACGATTACAGTAAAGTTCGTCATATCTTTTCTTAATAAACAAACTAAAAATACACCACACATCCACAATGCAGACACACAACTCACATTACATCTATAGAAAACTTGCAATTGGTACAGGACTAGAATGGAGAGGGGCGTCTCTTAAAGTTGTTGAATCAGTGTCTGCTTTTTTTCTTCAAATAATGACACATTTCTCTGTCGAAAACCCCTAAATCTACGATTTGAACTAAACTCTGATCGAATGCCTTAAGGAAGAACGATTTCATGAAGTATGTTAGGGGGTGCGGGTAAGAACGTTGATATAGAAATAATCATGTGGCTTCATGTGGATGTGCGTTTATACGGAAAGGTGGTGGTTTTTCCATGAAGCCAATTATGACATTTGAGATATAATGCTGTTGCTCTTTGATATGCCAACCCCTCACAGCACTTAAGTAAGATCGTGTTATGACAGAAACACTCTAGGGACAAAAGACGAAACCATTAATTTCATAGTATACTGTTCTCAGGACTGCTGTGTATTGTCCCAACCATCGCCAATGGGAGTGTCAACACACAGTCTGCCACTGCCCAATACCAGGAGACTCGACAAGTGTTATGTAACCAGGGTTACGTCATCAGTGGAGCCAGCTCAATCACGTGTGGGCCTGGCCAGGACTTTGGAACTCTTCCCACATGCGATGGTGAGTGAAGCATTCTCTGTTCTTGTGTCACAGTTTCCTCCATGGCTGCTGATGCTCACGGTGTGTTGTTATTATGTATAGCAAAGAATTGTCTTTAAGTCACGTAATGCAGAACACTATCCTCCTAGGCTACGGCCACATGCTTGACTTTCAGTATATTAGAGAAATCTTGTCGATTGGTTGGATTGAATGGTTATGTGGCAAAAAAACACACAAGTAAACACAGAACACACATAATATGTCCATGTCTTCATCTTCTATAAAACCAATGTATGTTTTTTGTGCTTTCACAGTGGCTGGCATCGACTTCTGCTCTCTTAGCCCATGTTCTGTCAACGAAACGTGCTCCAATCTGATAAGTACCTACAGTTGTCAGTGCAATGAAGGATACAGTCGTCAAGGCACGGATTGTCTGGGTGAGTACTTCTTCTTTGTACTCATGTTCCTTCTCTTCCACCTCTATTCCCCTAATCCTTCTCAACGTTGATGAGCTGTTTAGCATACCTGTATGTCGTATTCCATAAGCGTTCTGTGTGTGTTGAACATATTGGCTAAACGTTTGTTACTACATTCAACATTTAAATGGCGGCTACAAACAATATTTAAAAAAGAGACAAAAGAAAGCAAAAGCAAAAAAAAACCTCACCCTTGTGGTATTTAACATTATCAACACAGTAGGCCTACAGTGTTACTCCATATTTCTATTTCTACGGACTTTGGAGATTCCTATCGTGTGATGGTTTTATGTAACAGTCTAGTGGAAATCTTCTTGATAGTAAATTATGGTTTGAAAGCGTTGTATGTATACTATTACCAATGACTACTTTGTATAGCAGTTCTTGACTACTACAAAAGTCCCTGCTGATGTACCTTATCTAATCATATCTAAGAGCATCGTGTATAGCCGAACGCTAATCTCGTTGGATTACCTAATTTGGCTTTATATCTGATAATAATAATAGTGATTCATCACCGCTCTGTCGCAGACGAAATTGTGTAATATAAAATTTACGTCAATATGTAGGTTCCCTTATTGTATATTATTTATATTTTATGAAACAGATAATGATGAGTGTGGTGAGCAGACGGACAACTGCAGTCAGATCTGCACCAACACGTTGGGAAGTTACGTCTGCTCCTGCAATGCCGGCTACAGCCTGTTTACTGCAGGCGGCACAAACAACGTCCGGATCCCAGTGGGTGAGAGCGGGACTCGACTTGGCGACGTTTACTACATCGGACACTCGTGCGTCTGTAAGTACAGTATAGTGTATGAATAGTGTTCTCATGGTCAGTTTCTATGTACATAATGTTATGTAGAGACACACATTACATTTTCATTTATTTCCGTCTGAAGTAGGAACAAAATGTTTCGTTGAAGTGATTTGACTTTTTTTTATAAATCAATAGCAGAATTTAGCCTTCTTTTTAACGGTGTATCCTTAAAAAACACACACAATAACAACAGAAAATGAAACACTAGCAACAGAATCACCAAGAGTATAAAATATTCACGCTATGACAGAATCTTACAGAAAGTCGTTATTATAGTTTCAATTTATTTTCAAGACAACCACATAGGAAACACAATACAATTGTCTAAAGGAACATGTCCTGATACATCCCCTGCTCCCCTCCCTGCACCCCCCCCCCCTCCCACCAGTAACCCTATGCCCACAGCCTGGTACTGTCCAGAGTGGATACATCACTAAGCCAAAGTCCAACTACTATGTTGGAGACATCGTGACCATTGGCTGTGACCTTGGCTACGTCTTGGCCAGCCAATCAGATTATGCCACGTGTGATGTGACCAGTTCATGGACACCTGTCATCCCGTCCTGCATAGGTAAACCTGTTGTTTTCTACCAAGTGGTGGAAAACAAGAAAGAAGAAGAATGTGTTTTTTTTACTTCGGTAGTGATTCTAAGACAAATAGAGCTTACATATTATGCAATCCTTTCTTGAACATATAGACAAGTCTATGAATTTATAGACAGTTGTTCGGCTTTAAGCTGAACTTTTATCAAACTTTTAACCTGGAAATTTGTTGACAAAGATACTATTGACATTTCAACCGGCTGTTATTTGATTGTCTGAAACTCCGAGCGTATAAAGCTGTTATATTATTCGAAACAAGTAAAGCGTCAGGTTGTGTTGAAACATGTTTCCAGCCATTTAACACCAAGGCCACAACTCTGAGTGTAGGAACGTGAGCACACATTGCCTTGTGCCATTCCTGTGCTAAATGTTAAAGACTTCCCATCTTCTTTGTATGTAAAAACACGCACGTTTATTTTCCGAAATCAACGACGTAGAAGGATAATATACGATTACATGTATTTTCCTTGTCCAGTGGCCCAATGTCAGCCAGAGACACTGCCCGCAAATTTGGTGAACTCACCAGCCTTGCTAGTACCTTCAGGAGTCCCGGTCAACTACGGACAGTCTGTGACCATTGTGTGTGAAGTGGACGGAGGGACGCCATACAATAAAACCAGGACATGTGTCTATAACCCAAGGGAACAAGCCTATCTACTCCAGGGAGACAGCTACGAATGTGGAGGTACTATCCATTTGCAAGACTGATGATTATGGTTTTCATGTTTCGTTCTTCTTCCTTTCTCTTTTTTAATTCTGTTTTGTTTTACCTAGATTCAAGTTTAAATGGAACCTCTTCAAACGTGTTATTACCTAATCTGTTACTTTGAACCAATAGATTGAACTTGCATGTACTTAATGCACGGCGTTTGTTCCATGTTCAAAGGTAGATTTTTAGACATATCAGTGTTAAAAAAGAGTTTTGTTCATCGGTTTCATTAATTGCGACTTCTAATATTTGGATAGGTCACCATTGTTGACAGCATTCTCTGTCTAATGTTTTCTAATTTTTATGTTTTTAAAGTGTACCCCAGCTTGAGCTCTGTATTCCAGTGGAATAAACTTCATTATTATTATTATCATGTGTCCATTTGTTGCAACCAGTGATTGACTGCATTCTCTGCCTAATGTTTTCTCTTTTTTCCCAACCAGTGATTGACTGTGGGGCACCAGAGAACCATCTCCAGTCGTCAGCTGTGGCCATCTTCCTTGCACCAAGGACGACAACTTATAGAAGTGCTTTCATGTTTGAGTGCAGCTTTCCCTACTTCCTGCCTGGCCAGCAAGCCAACATCTTCGTGGGGTGCGAGTCAGATGGCACGTGGGCCTTTGGAGATGTGGAGTGTGTTTGTAAGTTGAGATAAGTGCCCCCACCCCAACGAAATGTTTTCGTCTCGTCTCCTTACAGAAGGTGTGAAGGAGTGCGTATGAATCCTTCTGAGAATAGGAAATAAATGAGTACGACTCATTCTTGACTTACAAGCAGAACAAAATTATTTTATTTTATTGCAATGATAGAATTGTGTACAGGAGTTACACTGACGTACGAAAGAAATACACAACCTATTTTAAACTATGTAAAAGAAACTGTGCCGTGTCAAAACAATCATTTTGTTTACCTTGCCACGATAATATAAAAAAACATTACTATACTCTTCGATGTTTATCATTGCCTATTGGACTGCGCGTTGGCTTCAGCGAAAGGCGGAGCTCATAACACTAATGGCAAATTTCCCCGAGAAGGGATGAATATAGTATACAAATAATAATGTATGGTGTGGTAGAGATCTTCTGTTGATCTGTATGTACAACGTAGCACTGTCCAGGCACACATTCTTGTTTTTGTTTGTTCTCTGGAATCTGTATAGCTGAACAGAGTGGAGAAATCGTGGTCAAACATTTTTTTTTAAGTATTTAAAAATGCTTTTGGACTTCTTTCATTCTTTGACATTTTCATCCCGTTTATTCGTTTCGTTTTCAAGATATTTCATTTTAAAGATGTCACGATTGTTGTTTTTTACTCACCCTGTACTTGTTCTTCTGTCCTCAGATGGCTACTGTCCTGATGTGGAGAGACCTGCGGGAGGGGACACTGTGGTGGAGGGCTATTCTTATTTAAACACAACCACCTTCACGTGCTCACATCCAGGATTTGAACCCACGCCCAACACGACTTCACGTTGTGAGAGTAACGAGGTCGGCCCTGGCTTAGGTTGGAGTGATGCCACTCCAAGTTGTGATGGTGAGCTGAGACAATAGAATAAATAATAATGACAGATAGCATTTATATAGCACTTTTCCCCACTCTACAGCAAGCAAAAAGCGCTGAACAACTACTATTACTCCGACAGACCCGATTCATTCTATAGCCTTCTCAGCCTCACGGGATACCTAATACCTATTGGTAGTTCTGCCTCGGCATGACAAAGTACCTTTCCCAATAGTACACCCTGTCTGATGTTGGATAAGACAATACTCTCAAATCCAAATATAGTCAACTCGCCCTGGATTCAAACCCAGGACCTTTGACTAGAGAGCTCAACGAACTGACCTCCAGACCACCAGACCATTTACTTCCAGCCATCCCCGCTTCCTTTTCAGATTAAGATAAATTCCTTAACCTACTACTTTGGCTCTTTGTCCAGAGAGGGGGTGGGGGTATACGGTGCAGTAACGTGAAACTAAGTCAAAAACAGACAAGCATCAACTTCGCCTGAAGTACATTTTGAGCATTCTGTGCGCACTTACCAAAACTGTGACAATAACATTGTTCGCTTGGTCTATTCAAACTCCCTTGTAACTCCTTCCCTTTCCTTTGCTTTTATTTGTGCAGTATTCACAAACAAAATTGATCATCATCCGCAGATGTTGAGCCGCCGGTGTTCACAAACTGTCCAGATGGGCAAGTGACCACTCAGAAGAAATATACAACGGTCATTCTGCCCATCCCAGAGGCCACGGACAACTCTGGCCTGTGGGACCAGATGACGGTCAGTCCAGAGTTCTTTGTGTCCGGCCAGTCACTGGATGGGAATCTGGTGGTGACTTACACGGTCACTGACCACGCTGGACAGTCGTCTACCTGCAGTGCCACGTTCCTCGTCCAGGGTGAGTGACCATCTCTTCAGCAATTCTACCTTACAGTTCTGTATACGTATTTAAGACGTAACGACACTATGTTGCTGTGTTTTCGTATGTTCTCGTTTTTTGTTTTTCTCAAAAAGTTCCATCTTAGCTCCCTGGCCGTCGAAAATGTGTTCCTCGTGTCGTTTAAAGATGTCGATCCCCACCTACTCTATTTTCCCGGTATGAGCTCTGGCTGAAAGAGCAGAGCAAAACAGTGTGGGACATATTTTAAACTGAATTAATGTTCTCAACATAGCCGACAATTTCCTCGAGAGTAACTAAAGAATTGTAAGAGACATCATCGGAAAGGCTAGTCTAGGAAATGTAAGGCTCTTGTTTTAAGTTCCACCTCTTTGTGTGACATGCATACTCAACAACCAGTGGCTTTGCTTTCTTGTTGAATAATCAGCAGGTACAAATTTACAATTACTCTTCTTTTTGTTTTACTTTCTCCTTCCTGTAGTACCTCTAAGGTGGGGTGGGGTTGTTGTTGTTTTTTGAGGGGGAGGGTCAGATTTGGGTCTAGTGGTGAGTATGCGGCATCTGAGATTGACATTGCCTTCCTCTCAAGAACCGGTTTTCCTCATATTATTGCTTTTGGCCTTTTATTGCTTTTATTAAACCCTTTATGGGCTTGCTATGTCCGTCGTTACTAAGGACGATGTATAAATGATACATTCTTCTTTGCATTACTCTCCAGATGAGACATCCCCTGTGGCGAAATGCCCTAGCCCTGTTGTGTTGTACATCGAGGGCGGGAACAACGTGTCCTACGCATTCTCCAACATCCTGTTGGCTGGGTCAGTAGATGATGTGGGCATCGTCAATGTCCAGTTCTCCCAGGACAGCATCACGTTGGGTCCACAGGATGTGGGGAAGAGCTTTGACATCACGGCCACTGTCTCAGATGCTGCAGGAAACTCCGCCTCGTGCATGTTCCAAGTCTACGCTTCTCGTGAGTACCTTTTTTTCTTTTTTTTCTTTCTTTTTTCTACAACAGTTCTAGTAGATGATTATATAGCCCTTTTCTATCCCATCGTCTATCTCATTGCGCTTTACAGTACTAGTAGTAGTATCGAATGGCTAAACCTCAATGTTGAACGTTCCCATCCATTCTTGTAGTTCCACTCCTGCATTCAGGACTGTCATGTAACCTCCTATAAGACTTGTCATGAGGCAATGAATGACGATGCGGTCTGTTGTATCGAGGCCTCCTTGGCAGTGCCGACATGTTTTTGTTATATTTCTTTTTAATTTAATTTGAATCTGAGCGTGTTGGCTGCAGTCTGCCATGTCCTGTCAGTAAGCGGTTGGAGGTGACCCAGAGTTTCCGATTGCTGTGAGTGAAGTACAGTACTATAATATTACCATGACAGACCGGATTTATTTCGTTTTGTTCTCGCCTCCTGGAAGGTATACAAAGAGCAACAGTGACGTGGCACGTGTTTCAAATTTGGATTCGTTCAGTTCTTAAGGGGCAATTTGTGTTCACGGATGGGGCTATTTATATTAGTAAATGTCTCATCTTATAATTCCAGCGTCATGAAATGTGAGCTTGAGAAATTGAACTTTGAATTTAAGTCTTCACTTACATGATTGCTGTACCGTTGCCAGGTGAAACCTTTTTGAGCTTAAGACATTGACCACCGAAGAAAGTTCTTCAGTTTCGTACCATTGCGAAAACTCCGACCATTAAATAAAGACATTTCATTTGTACGAGTACGGTTGTATTTGCGAAATTGCTATTCTATTCTGTATAGACCTAACATTTTGTTAGATTTCAGTGACTTTGTGTTTGTGAAACTGCTATGCAGGCTCTTGACTAGGGAATGAGATCATGTCGCTACATTTCAGCTCCTGAATGAATTCACTTTCTTTCATTTCAGTACCCTTGTGCAGTGCTGAGACTCTGAGCCCCCCGGCCAACACAAGCAAGACATGCACCCAGACAGTGTCGCTAGGCTACAGGTGTGTGTTCACCTGCCAACCAGGATTCTACTTCCTGGAAACCTATGCCAACGAGGAGTTCGTGTCTACGTGTGACGTCGGACAGGAGTTCACTCCAACCTACATCCCGTCCTGCACAGGTGAGATGAATGTCTTTTTTTCTTCTTCTTCTTCTCCTTCTTCTGTCCCATAGTATTGTGGACCGTAGTGGCATCATATGACCTGGCAACGAACCATCTCCACTAATATTCTCCACTTTCCTCTCCTTTCCACTAAAGACCAATACCTGTCGAATCTCGTATGGTACCTACCCCATCGTTTCTTCTGTTTGTCCTTCTTTCTTCCCTCTCCACTATGTCCTGTAAGAATCTCTTTGCAAGTCATGATAATCTTGAAATGTGGGCGTGCCTTCGATCAGAAGGATTTACTTCCTGTGAATACCATTGAAATCGAGCACTTCCATTACGTCACACAACGGGCTGGCGACCGTTCAATCCAGCCGCTCGACAACTTTTCTTTTGTAAACATGTACTGAACGTCATGCTTGTGAACGTAGCCTATGGGATTCTTTGCATCCGTTCCTCTCTGTCACGTGGTGTCATGAGAATACCTAATTGGACATGAAATGAGCACACTACTGTGTGAGTGTGTGTGAATGGTGGTGGTGGTGTGGTGGGGGGGGGGGCACGGTTTGAATTAAGTCATTGTGGTTAGATTGGTAAGGAAAAAGAAACAGGAAATGAAACAAGCTTTACATGTCTACGCCCAGAATCCATCCCCATCAACTCGCAGCAGATTGTGACTGTGCTGTATAGAAACGGAGGTGATCAAACCATATCTCAGGCCTGCACTGACCTGTATGGCCCGGAGGTGGATGCACTGGTCAGCAATCTCCAGATTGATCTAACAGCACTGTGCGCCTCACAGACTTCCGTGCAGACTGTCCGCCTTCAAGAGGGCAGTGTCGAGTCTACATTGTTTGTTGGAACCAACCAGGTGAGTATCCACACACCTTTACTTCACTTTTACTCTGCAGTATTCGTGTAAACTACAATCTTGTAACACTCTTGTTCTCCCCAAAGGAGTTCAGGAGACGCCCCCCCCCCCTCCATCCGGTTATCCCACCAGTTCATGTCAGCGCAATGGATCAACGCGACCGCTCTGTTAATCACAACATAGCTTCATATCACCACATCTGCAAGCGAGATAATGGCATTTATATAGCGCTTTTCCCCGCTCTACGGCAAGCTCAAAGCGCTTTACAGCCACTATTACCCCGACAGACCTGATGCATTCCGAAGCCTTGGGAGGCATACTGGTAGTTCTGCCTTGGTCGGCGCCCGGCGCTCATACCAACACTGTCATCGTAGATCTTTAGTCTTTTAAAATAATCATGCATTTCGTTAGCCTTTGTTTAGAAATGAAGATTATGTTAAAAGTACCAAATGTGGAAAGACCTCTACTGCTGCCTTCGTTTGAAATATCCATTTACTGGACTAGCGTTGGGAGAGAATTAAGTTCTTATAATAATATCCTTTTAAAGCTCATGTTGTTTTGCGAAGTTCATTGGGTGGTTTTTCTACGCTTTCTATGCAGTGTTATACATTGCATTTTGCGCTATTCTTATTTCATGCTGTTGTCTGTTTTTCATGTGATCAATCTATTATGGAACTTCTATACATATTATATCACAACATAGACGTCTTTGTCTATCATATTTCTTCCAGGTCGCTGTTGTGTTCAGGCTGGAGCTTCTACCCAACACTGCAGAGAACCAATCGGTCTGTCTTGGTAACATTGCTGAAGAAGTCGTCCTCTTTGGCCAAAATTCAGCCCAGTCTGTTCTCGCAACAATTGAACAGCTCACCGTTACTGGATGCCCAACAGTTGACCTATTCACAAGTTTCTCAAGTAGCCAAGAGGTTTGCCAAGACAAGCTCGTAGAGAGGACAGTGTCCGGGGATACTTTATGCTGTAAGTGCTTTATGAATATTCATCAGTTTGTCACAGTCTGGTTGCAAATAGGTGTGTTTTTTCCGTCTAGCTCTGCAACCTGAGACTGGAGGGCCTTCAAATTGGCCCCTTATTCATACAATTGTGTAATGCAGTCACAAGACTCCTCCGGACCAGATAACTGATATGTGCAATGCAGTCATTCATTTAGCAATGCCTATGTTAATGCAACATTTGGGACATTTATGGTTACAGCCATGATTTAGGACTGAACCAGGTGTATGTCACATCATTTCCTGTAGCCCTGGTGCTTGAACTTATGTGAAAGAATTCACAAAGTTGACCACAGCACGTGGGCAAAATATTGCTATATTACGAGTACATTCTTCTCTTCTCCCCAGTGAAATGTCCGCGGGGCACGGAGCCTGATGGTCAAGGTGGCTGTAGCCTGTGTGAGGTAGGCTCCTACTGGGTGGACTCCATGGACCCTAACACTGGTCAGTGTACGGTGTGTCCTCCCGGGGAGTCTACAGAGACCACTGGCAGCATTGGACCCGATTTCTGCATGGGTCAGTGGTCGTCGTCGTTGTTGTTTTTTGTACTGGTAGTGGTGGTGTTCTGGTAGTGTTGTTGTTGTGGTAGTGGTTGTACTGGTGTTGTGACATTGTTGTGGTGGTGTTGTTGTGGTTGTGGTGTTGTTGTTGTGGTGTTGTGACATTGTAGTTGTGGTGTTGTTGTTGTGGTGTTGTTGTTGTTTTGTTGTGACATTGTTGTTGTGGTGTTGTTATGGTGTTGTTGTGGTGTTGTTGTTGTGGTGGTGGTGGTGTTGTTGTTACATTGTTGTTGTAGTGCTGTTGTGACATTGTCCTTGTTGTGGTAGTACATGTATTGTTAGACGTTAAAGAGTCTGTGATTGTACTATGACAAAGTTTTGTGTGTCTCATGCCTAGGCCTGCTACTAACTAATACAAGCATCAGTAAGAGTTGGTAGCGTCACTATCGCTTATATAATACCGTCCCCTTTTCTCTGTACATCTAACATCTCGATCTATAAATACTTAACTTTTGAATTTGATATTTTGAGATCGAATTTTGTTTGTACTCTGTAAAGAAGTTTTGCTTTAGTCCATTGATCCAAATTTGGATTATATGAGGCTACTTGTACAACCCTTGATGTTGACATTAATAACGATGATGCACTTAATAATATCTTAGTCTTAACCAACTGACCTATGCATGAGTATTATGAATCTACTCTTCTTTAGTTTGAAAACACTTCCCGGCTTGGCTAATAGTATTGATTATTATTATAATCTTATATTACACACTGACACACACAAATACACACACACACACACACACACACACACACACACACACACGCGCGCGCGCACACACACACACATTAATTAAATACATTATTGGAAGCTAAAACCCAATGCAAAGCACATTCATAATGGAAAGCTGAAAAGGACTGCAACGTTGTGTTTTTTTTTACATTTAATGTTGTATTTTTGTTGTTGTTGTTGATAGTTTTTTTTTTCTTGCATTGTCATTTTGAGCGAATTGTATTCTGGGTCCGACATCGATTAAAGATTGCGTTACGGGCGCAGCGCGAACACATCTACAGTGAACGGCGCGTGTAAGTTGTTTGTTCATAACACAAACAGGAAAACGTTGTCAGGTCAGGGGTAAAAGAAAAACTCGGATCTCCAGCATGTCAATTAGGTATTTTCAGGTGGTCATGTGACATATTAGCTTCAGATGCTGGACAACGTTCAGTATAGGATGATGTTGCGTATATCCTAATTTAAAGGGGAAAGTTTTTAATCGTTTTGATTGATTGGTCCCCTAACGTAAATGTCGTCACTCCCCTTGAATGGAAATACGTCACCTCCTGAAAGTAAGCTTGCCTAATATTACACAATATTATCTTACCATACCTTCATCTTGTGTCAACAGCAAAATATCTTTCAATGTTGCCTTGAACTTTGTATTAGTTGTCAAGAAAACAACAATATTCACAGAAGAGCACAGAGACTCACAAAAACTTTTAAAGGCTGATATCACAGCGTATAGCCTTGAATACGCGCCGAAAGCGTCAAAACCAGGCACAGTTCTACCGAAGGCAAGACCCACTGAAGGAATGTTGCACAGTACAAAGACAGTAGAAATCATGCAGGTAGACTTGATGATTTTGATCTCTGATCTGGGAGCCTGACTCATGTTTGAACCACTCGACTCGTTACCATGTTTAATACCAGTTACCTGCTTGGATGTTTTTCTAAATTTCGCTGATTTCAAGAGACATTCACCCAAGATTACTACGCAAACTGTTACAGTGATGTGGCAACCAATATTGATAAACGATTTCTGTATCCAAGATAGAATTGAATACATGCCTTCTCGGTGAGGTCTTCGAGCAATAAAAAACATTGAGACATTTGTGTTCGGTATACGTCTCCATTCAAGTGTGTAAAAACTGGCGTATATCCCATTCATACCAAAACATAGAAACGCTATTCCGACCGCTACATAAATAGAACGTTGTTTGGTGAACATTCCATGAAATCGAAATGGTAGAGCCACACAGCAACATCTTTGTATGGCCATGTAGGTGGTTAGAAGTACAGACGCTGTTGTCATAGAACTTGCTGTATTGGTAGCCAGGGCAAAAAGGAACAGCGTGTCAATTTTTACAAAAAAGACATCTACACTTTCTAGCAACCGTAAGACAAGGGCGTTGCTAGTCAAAAAGCACGAAAATGTAACAAAAAGATCAGCTAGGGACAGGCAGAGGAAAGTGACAGAAATCGAGTCTTTTACACCTATCTTCACGAAAACGACAATGTTCAACGCATTAGCAATGGTCCCAAGAAAAGAAACGATCACGTTAAGACATGCAAGGACTCCTTGGCCTAATAGTCTCTGCTCATTGGTCAAAAATGATGTTGGAGATAGGTGCTCACCATCATAGACCTTGGTAACATCGTCCACTGAAGTAGTTTTAGACATTCTGACGAAGAAGATGAAACTACCAGCCTCGACAACAATTAATGTTTAAGACAGAACACACAAAGATCTAGCTTGACAAACTCAACTAGATGTCTGAGCCGGTAGCAAAAATAATAAACGGTTTTTTGATTGATTCCTAATTGTAATGTGACGCCCCGTCTTCAGTGGTCTCGTCAATATTACATGGTTCATGATGTAACGATCAATCAATTATAAGTTACAGAGCAAATTTTCTTTGTGTCTTTCTTTAATGATGAACATACTCACCTTAACGCCATCCCCCTCTCCATTTCCGAACATCCGCCCCGCGCATAATTGCTAAAATTGCACCATCACCTACAGCCACAATTACAGCGTAAATCGTGGTGAGTTCGATTATATATGTGCGACAAGTAAGACTTGTACCTGCGATTAAACATTTCGTCCAATTCGTAACAATGCATCCAATTTGGAGCAGGCCAAATCATATAATTCATAATTATTTCAAATTATACACTCACTCACTCACTCACTCACTGTACAGCATCACTCTCTCGATCGTTGGCTGCCCGCACTGCTTGGTGAACTACATCACGCCAGTCTTGATCGTTACATCATGAACCATGTAATATTGATGAGACTACTGAAGACGGGGCGTCATATTAAGTATTGAACATCTTTGGGCTGTCTCTGCCAGTCCATTCCTTGATGTTGCCAAGGTAGCTAATCCGTTGCCTTCCTTTTTTTTCCTTTTACCTTCTACCTTTCCTTGAATGGCCATTTTTCAGGTATCTAAAATGACAAACATCTCCAGTACTGGTGTACCGTTGTTGAAATAGCATTGTTATTGTGCTGAAAATCACTGATGTTGATATTATTGTTACCACTAACCATCTACTTCAACATTCCAGGTATCTGCAATGACAACTACATCTCCAGTACGGGAGTACCACCGTGCACTGAGTGCCAAGACAACACGTATAGATTCAACATGACCTACTGTGCCCTGTGCCCGGCCAACACTCTAGCCCTCAGGGCAGAGTCTCCGCTCTACGAGAACTGTACAGGTCAGTACTTGTAAAAAACAATCCTCCTTCCTATGCTACGCTCATTTGCATAACGCTCGGTATATTGTACAAAGGAATAGTCTATCGGCTGGATTGAACAAGAGCCATTAACCAATTCGTATAACAACGTCCCCTTAACGAAAATGACATATTGTTTTTTGGTCAAGATATATTATTAGTACTGTATTCTGTATAATTAATAATAGTAATGATATATCCATATACTTATACAGTGTATTTCTCTGCCAAATAAATATATCATCTACAATTGCCATGAGAGACCTAATTCAATCCTGAACATTTTGCATAGAAATATAATGTATTAATTTTTATTAACATTCCGTTTCTTCGATTAATTTTTATAGCTTGCACTGTAGTACAAACAATCCAACACACTAGAAAGCTCATTTGATCAACATCTTTTTGTAGACCTGGGGTGTTCATGAAAACTTTGAATTAATAGTATCCTTTTTTAAATACGTTATTTGATAGCTTCCACACTGTAGTGCTAACAGCAGACATTTTGTATGCTTCTCACTGCTATATAAGTCAGAGACATTCCTTGTTTTGTTATTTTTCAAATCAGAAAAGCTCCGATTTGCTTGTTACTGTGTTTCAAGAACGTAGCGTGTACTCGCTCTACTGGATGGCTCGTGAAGGACCAATTCTTGAAAGGAGCGTGTATGTGAATGTTTATGTGAGTTTGTGTGTGTCTGTGTGTGTGTGTGTGTGTGTGTGTGTGTGTGTGTGTGTGTGTGTGTGTGTGTGTGTGTGTGTGTGTATGTGTGT
>JAUELK010277798.1:0-13787 GCA_031471215.1 Gastropteron pacificum | reverse complement strand
GTGGATACCTTTGTGAAGAACAGGATGAGTTAATCTCATGACATCATAGTACATAGAAATAACTTTAAATGTGGATACCTTTGTGAAGACTAGGATGAGTTAATCTCATGACATTATGGTTGATTTTTGTGCACTTGTTTTGAAAGCTGTGTCAGCACGGTGTGATGTAGAGAGTAAGTATGACGGAGGGCTAGAATGGATGGTCTCTCCCTCTCCGCCTAGTCTCCTTTAGTATGAGAGAATCCACTTCGTACCTAGACAGACCTCTCAAACCATCCTACCGCCTGTGCCGTGTCTCATTCCTACATCAATTCATTTTGCTTGATCTCGTTCAAGTTTGTATTGCAAACATTTTGTCTCCTGGAGTGCTGAGTTAAGTTAACTCATCGTCATCATCCCAATTCGTAGCTTGCTTTGGTTAAAAATTTGATTTGTGGATGCGACATAAACTCGTTTCAGTTCAGTTTTTCAGCCTTTCAGTGAAGTGGCATGAATTGCGATGTGCTCAACTGTTATCATCATCTACCTATGATGTGGCATTTCCATTGATTTTCTTTTCTTTTCTTTTTTTTCTCTTTATTTTGTGCTTTTTTTTCTCCCTTTGTACAGATTTTGTGGTTTTGACAAAGTGTGCCATTTTTCTTCCAATCAATGAATGCATTTGCCTGAAAATTAAATGGCCTTTGCATAATTATTTTGCATTATTACTTTTGATAGTAACAGAGTGATTTTGAGGTTGTTTTTTTTTTTAATAGAAAATGATTCACCTTTGATTTATTGTTATTGTTTAGCCTTATTTTCATCCTTTTCTTTGTATGGATGCACTTTTTTTTTTTTTTTTTTAATTTTTTCAAAAACAATCAATTTACTTTGATGTCCCTAATTTTATAGAATGACTTTAATGAGAAAAAAAACACTACTTGTTCATCTTTCTGTTCCTGTAGTGCTACTTGTAGTTCCATCAGTTGGTACATTTAGTTTTCTAGAGTGTAGAATTTTTTGATCCAACTATGTTTTCTTTGTCTTTGTCAAATCTCAGGTTTCCTTTGTTTTTCTCCTCCTCCTTTTCTTTTTTGTTTCACTTTGAAACATGTATTAGGACAAACATACACCTCAATGATTCTATGAATCACTGAACAAATGATAAAATAGGCCCTATTCTGATGATTGTGTGAAATCAGAAAGAGTGAAGAAACTCTTGGTAACAAGTGGTCTTCTTTTATTTTCTTTATTTTGTTTCTTGTTTGTTAGTTTTTGTTGTCTTTGAAATGTCATTGGTTCCAGGTTCATCTAGACGTTTTTTGACATTTTGCTTTCCTTACTTTAACGCCTGAAAGTGTACTGTACCTCAGTGTGTGAGGAAGTATACAGACCTACATGAACCCTTGACCCTGTGTTTGAAAACAAAATATGTGTTATTAAGTGTAATAAGTGTTAGTTATTGGTTAACCCATGATCAGCAGATAAGCTACAGGTGTTAGAATGCACTACCCTTCCCTCTACTCCAGTAGCTCAAATACAGAATTAATATTTATATAGATGTGTAAGTAGAAGTAGATAATAAGGTTCCTTTGAACTTTCTTAACAAATGAAAATAACTGAACATGGCATGCATGTGGGTTCTAAAAAATCTAGCATAGGCCACATTAAATAAAACAAATTCGTATAGATCTTTAGCACTTCCTCCAATAGTTAAAAACAAAGGTTGAAGATTGATTGAAGCATTATCTGATTGCAAAGTGTACTATGTATTTATTTATTGATATATCTCTTGGTCAAGACATATATGCTTCAAGATTGCTCGTGTTGTGTAAGAAAACAAAACAAACCTGAGAAAAAAAGTGCTGGTGAAACATAGTATGTTATGAAGTAAAAACATTCTCCCGTAAAACGTGAAACCTTTGGAGGGCCATCCACAGCGCAATTTTCCCATGCTTGAGACCTGGCCTGTGCATGGCTTGTGCAGGTCTGAATGCAACTTGCACAGGCCTCGCACAAGGCCAAAATTATATGGACATGTAATGCCAGACCTCAAAGCCTGTGTTGTGGATGGCCCCCTTTAGACTACAAATTCAGTCACACAATGTATTGTGTGTTTTTTTCAAGTAAAACTACTTTACTGTAAAATGTATTGTTCAGAATGGTCATTCTTATTAAACTATGAAAACAAATTATAATTAAAAAATCCATGCCTTCTTATTGCTACAGCTAAATGGATCTGTATATGTCTGTAAAGCTTTTTGAGGCATGCTGTAGTGTGGGGTAAAGCGCTACATAAATCCTACCTATTATTATTATCATTATTATTATTGTTATTATCAGGTGACTTGAGCTGCCGTGTCTGCTGTGTTACTGTTGAATCTGTCTCTGTATTTCCCTCTCTAGGTCGCAAGCAAGAAATCATCAAGCTTACAGAGCAACTGTTGCAAGCCATCACGGGCGGGGACTATGGAGAATTCACGTACGTCAACGACTTCATGGTTTTGATTTACCGTTATTTACTGTTAAATGAGAAATTTTTTGTTGTTGCGAAGAATAGATTTCCAATTGACATTGACCTATGGCCTGGATTTCACATTCAAAATTTTAGTATTATCACAAATTTGGTACTTCACCAACCTTTGCTGAAAAGTCTGTGCAAAGATTTGCAGATCTAATAAGTCTAATTTAGCAATGGAAAATGGTGTAGAAATGCTCTGAACCTCAAATTGGGGCACACAAACTCTTACTTAGTCTTATGAAACTGAAGGTGGCCAATCAAAAACTTCTGTGAGTTACTTGATACATTTCATTGATGACTGTTGAGTCATTGGGAGAATTGTCAGGGCTTATATTCTTTTGTGTCTCTCACAGGAAACTGGTGGATCCCCATCTAACAGCCTTTGAACCTGAAGCCTTAGGCAACCTCATAGTGGGACTGGACTTCCATAAATTTTACTTTGACCATGGTAAGTGGACACTTCCGCCGTCGTAACAATGTCCTTGAGCCATACACCTCACACTTTGTTTGGAAAGCTTTTTCACCTCATTGCACATAGCGTAGACATCAGTTAATTCAATTTTTCACAATTGGATTTGGGCATTTCCTTTTTTTTTCTTTTTTTTTTTTTTCGTTTGTTCCTTCACGGTTTCTTGGATCTTTGTGGGCACACACTTTGGTAACTCTTGACCAACTGCCCAGTCCTTTGTTTGACGCAGTCACAGTCACAGTTGACTGTGATGGCTTTAGACTTGTGCTGCTTGTGAGCAAGATCCCTTTTTTTCACATTGTGTCCAGTAGCACTTTGTTGACCAGGTTGCCTCCGTAGTTTTCCATGTTATGACACACAAGCATTCAGTGAAATCTAGGTTTTCTTTTCAGTGATTCTTTTTCAAGGGTAGCATTGTCTTTCTTTTCATTTTGTTCCTTATTGCTGTGCTTTAAACTGACGTCGAGAATTTATGTGATGATTTCCATTATTAGGATAATTTGAAAGTAGATTATTCATGACTCATTTGTTTGCAATGTGGGTTTGGCTTGAAGATTTAAGCACTCTTGATATCTCATTCCTTGGTTTGACTAAAGATTTGCCAAAAGAATTATGCATTTTTGTGAAAGTATGGCACTAGAAATTGGATGACAGCACAACACTATATTTTCTCAAAACCACAGGTAACTCTAGAAAGCATAACTCAGGTAACAAGGCCCTCTTTGTCTGAAGCTTTTGCACCTTTTTCTGTTTATTATTATTGTTATTATTATTATTCCATACAGTTATCTCTACTACACCAGACTTGCCAATTGTTTAGAAGAATCTCAGAAACTCTAATAAAAACAACTGTCCAAATTGAAATAACAATACAAATGTTCTCTTTAATGTTAACTTTTGTTTCAAGGTTTCAATTGCTTCAGATTGTTTTTTGGTCTAAATCTTTTTTTTTTCTTTCTTAAATTATTCTCTTTCATATTTTTTTTTCCCCCCAAGATGTTTCCCATTGCATGTGATTTCTTCCATCTCCAATTTACTTTTTCGTCCAGTCTGTGTCATGCATATTATTATTATAATGTACACAGTTTGTGGCTCAAGTACCATAGTCGTGATTCCTATAATGCGGATGTATTAGGGCCCTCCAGCTAGACTTTTTTTTCTTCTTTTTTCTTTAAAAAAAAAGTCTTAAAAATGTTTTATTTTTAAAGTATTTTATGGTCGTGTTGTGAGTTGGCTTATTGATGTATGTGAACACCATGAGCCTGTGCGATGGAGAAAAAAAGGCTTGAGTATCCCTTTGAATGTCGTGGTAACCAAATTGTCAGCATCACTACCATAGATCATGGAGTAACCATAGCAACAGCAACGCTAGCAGCACATGTACTGTCCAGTGTAGAACTTTATCAGACCTTTTTTTTTTTTTTTAAACCTCGCAACTCAAGTCATGTAAACACGTGTGTGGTACTTTGTTGTTGTTGGATGCGGGATGTTCTTGTGAACCACTTGGAAACTAATTGGGGAAAGGCTTCAAGAAAGACAAAACCCAAAACAAACCAAAAGGAAACCCAAACCAATGATGAAAAGTTATAAAAGCACTGTATCGAAACAATTCTTTCATTGTGGAAACATTGTGATTATGACTAATATGGAGGCGTATTTGAATTTGCTCTCCAAGGCCTCCATAAGTGTGTTTACATTTTGTCTGAATTTACGAATTTCGAAGGGGAAAGCAATGAAGGAACAATTCTTTAGAGCCACTTTGTCTGCTTGCTGTAAACAATGTCCGCATTATGGGAATGCTTGACTACATCCAATTTTTCACTTTTAAGTTGGCAAGTCTGCTTGATGTTTTTTCCCAATACTAGATCACAACTCATGACAGACACTGTTTAGCTTACAATGATCACAACCTCTTCCTTGCTCCATACCTGACAAAACAGGCTGTCCAAAGTGGACGATTAAGCTCAAAATTCAAAGAACTCAATCCAAAGATATATATAAAAAAAACCTTGGCATCAACACAATGGTTGAATTGAACTACACTGCATAATACAGAGGTTTTGCAAAAGTTTGCGTCTACATAATGGTTAGGTGAAAATATGCTGGATCTTTTGATCTGTCTATCATTTTATACAGGTAGCAAGGAAGAGGTTGGATTACACCACAATTGAACATGTTTCTCAAAGCTGATTAAAAATCATCAGCGACTCACCTATGAATACACATTGTTCCAGTACTTGCACAGTGATAACCCGTTGTCTCTTATTGATCATTACACTTAGCCCGTATCATTATATCTACTCATGCTATTTTAGAATTGTTTCATTGCATGAATGTGTATGATGTTTTGCTATGGTATATTTGTAAATTGAAATGTTGTTTTTCTGATGTTCTTTTCAAATTTTCTTCTTTCCACATTTTACACATCTTTTTGTGTACATCTTTTCAGTACATGTTTGACGCTGTATCGCAGAAGACTGTTAGTGGTGTGTATAATTGTATTTATTTCACATTCACCTATTTACTTTAATTCACATGTGTAACTGTTTTTCTCCCCTTGCGCAGTGCTGTCGAAAAACAACAAGCCAGTCAACACCAGTATATTGAACCCCCATGTCCACCTCCTTGGGGAAGACGCTGCTTGCATAGCATACGTCAGGCTGACACAGTTCATTGACAGGTGAACCCGACAGACCTCTGACAACCGATCAATACTTGACGATGTTTCACATACTCATCATGACTTAACATCTTTTGATTGTTGACTTATATGAAATAAATGACCACTGTGTACGAATGTGATTGTAATGTAAGTTTGCAAGTACATGTATGATTTATTGTGCTTTAAGTTGTGGTACTGAGCCCACTGTGTGGGGTAAGTGCACAGAATAAATAACCAGTTATTATTATTATTAACATATCATATGTCATATACATCTTGGTGTGTTCTAGTAATAGAACATGATTTACACATTTCGCTAGTTTTGCAGGATACCATATCTCAATCAAGTTCCAATTTTATTTGAAAATAACAGTTTTGTTTTTGTGTTTAAATGAAAATAGTGTATAAAATGAAAAAGACTCTATTTGTGATTTATTCTAATGATGAGGTCTAGGAAAAGGACACATTTTTTTTGCATTTTCTATTTACCCAATCAGCTCTGGTTTTTGACAGACATTGCAAAAAGTATTGTGTTATCTAACATTGTTTCCCTGGTTTTGATATGAGAAATATGTTGCCACTAATTATAATGCGTTCTTTTATTATTCTTTATCCAATTCTGCAGAAATGGACTTCCACTTACGAAGCACTCAGAGGAGACAAGAATTTGGCAGCGGAAGGATGGCAAGTGGCAGAATGTGCATTTCCACCGATCAGGTTCTGCGACAACGGAACAAGGGAAATAGTCAATCTTTTCACAGAGAGTTTGGGTGACCCGCGCCACCATCCCCTCTAGATCTTCAAGTCGTTGTATGCTCACTGCCACACGTGGCAAACTTTAGAAACAGCTGAAATCTAAAGTGAATATATATATCTATATTTTCTTTATGGTCCTCAGTGAGATTTTCTTCTGAATGGTTTGATGATTTTGATGCTATGATCCTAGCATGAATATGATGACTATGATGATGATAAGGATGATGACAAAGATGCTGATGAATTCTTTGTAATTTCCCAATGAAGTGTACTGCCTCCATAGATGATGAGCAAATGTGTTCACTAACTAGCCTCTTCTTTTGACAATTTCTTTTTTTTTTTCATTGCATGGTATTGTATTAACAAGGTTCCCGTGGAAACGGGCAGGGGAAATTTTGTTGATTGGCCCATGATATCTGAGTGGAGCGAAAAGCTTTAATTTGCTCTCTCCTCCACTCTATTATTGTCTGGGTTGGTCACAAATGTGGTGGTAGGCATTTCTCTCTGGCCGTAGGCTCTCTCTTTACTCTGAGGGAGAAGCCGAATGACCGGAATTTGTTCCATAAAGGTCTACACTGGTGGCTTTGAGTGTTTAAGAGCCTGAGACCCACTCTCCCCCTTCCCCCAGCTTTCCGGGCTGAGTGCAATGGTACCTAGTTTTGCTCACTAGTGGTAGCCCCTGTTATACCACAACGGTACCAGCACTTTCTCTTTTGTGTGTGTTTTTTACATTTCAGCATCTGTATACCTTGTTTTGTGTTTTATTCTTGTTGATTTGTTTATTGTTTGTTTATTTGTTTTGGATTATGGATTCAATCATGGCGGATTCACGTTATTGTGTTGTTGTGTGGGGGGTTTCTCAGCATGTGTATACCTTTTTTAATTTATATTAAAAAACAACAAAAATTTGTTTGTTTTGTTTCTTTATTTTATTCTTATGAATTCCAACATAGCGGAATGACAATTTTTGTTTGTTTTATTTTGTTTCGATCCTTTACTTTGAACTATCTCTTCTCCCAAAGCTTACTCTATTCAAGCTCATTGATATCCAAGTTCTGTAACTCACACACGTAGTGATATTTTAACCCCTTGTATACTTGCAGGATGTAAGTAATTGGTGGTCGAACCATACTATAACATTTGGAGTCGTTGAAGATGATGTAATATACTTTTTTCCCCCTCTTCATCATACACATGTTTTTCAAAATCAATTTTTTAATTGAAAGATTAAATATTATTGATTCATGTATAGGTTCCACTTTTTGACATTTGACCCTTTTCACATGTGTGACATATAGGCACATTTAAACAGTTTGACCACTAGGTCCTCTGAACCTGTTCGATAAACTCTTTCTACCAAGTTTGGTATTCATGTCATGGTGATATCATATTTCATAGTTGGTTTATTAATAATATGTATATTTTCTCGGAGCCCATGAAGTATACTACTACTAGCTTTGTGATCTTATAAGGAAAACTATTCCACAGTGTATTTGTGAATGAATGTTTTGTTGTATGCAAAAAGTGATAACTTGATAATGTAAGTTAATTTTTTTTTTATCACAGTATACTTGTGGTGATGACAATACCAGGAGGTATATGTGTTTCGCTATACTATGTATCCCAACACGCAGTGGTGAATTTTTTCTTCTCTTGTTCAACTTCATTTTTTTTTTCATAATCTATAATGATATGATTCAATGCAGTTCCTCACAGACCTGAACTGCGTCCCCTGCGAGCAGTCTGAGTCCCACTTGCCAAGGTCTTGTACATAGGATACCATCATCCATGTCTTTGTGGTCAACTGCCGCCCATCTCCTCCTCCCCTCCCGAGAGTTTGTTCGTCTGTGCAGCAGCTCTGCGACGCACCAGTGCATGTGATTTGATACCATCTTCTGCCATGCTTTCCCTCCATCGTGCACTCCTTCAAACAATATCTCACTTTGACTCTCTTCTCTTCTCATTCTTCATCAATGTCTCCATGTTCTCTTCAATGAATTGAGGGCAACCTCTTCACATTTTAATGATTACATTCTCCTTTGAATAGTTTTGATACTCGCAAACTTTTTTTTTTCTCAAGATCTTTTCATACTCTCTATTCCTCAGTGAAATATTGAAAGGTTCAGACTCTTTCTCAAACTGAATGTATTTTTGTTTTGTTTTCTTCTTTCTTTTTAAAATGTAAAGAACTATGTAAGAAAACATTTTTTTACTAGCTGATTTTGACAAACAAAAGTATCAACAAAAAGAAAAACCTTCAGTAGAATGTATCTTTTAGAGCCTCATCTCTCAGAAATAACCTCCAGATTTGATAGGACAAGCTTTAACGCACTTCTATGTGTGTGTGACAATTCAACATCATCATGTATTCTGGTTTCAATAATTTGTGTATGGCCATGATAAATATCTTCTGAAGTCTAGATGATATGTACTAATATTAGCGTTACCAACATGTCTTCCTATACTGATTTTTTTGTTTACCAGTTTTGTCTCTTTTTGTCTCTTTAAGTCTCTCAAGGACGTATCAATGCTATGGCTGAAACTCTTGTCCCAGGCACACAAGTATGGCATCAGATCAATCCCATCATGTCTCAAGCAATGTGTTCAGTGAGAAATGACGTGACGGATAGGTGAAATAGTTTCATGTTCTTGTTTTTATGTTTAAGTTTAAAGTTCTTGATGATCTAAGACGTCGTAGTAAAGAGTTGTTGGTCCTTGATAAAGGGAAAACCTGCAGGAGCTGCAGATGCTATTTCTTGACTACGCATTTCCAATCATATTGTTTGAAAATAAAATCATGTTCATATTTTTAAATTTTGAATTTATAAAGCATGATTGGTAAGTCTTTCGTTTCAGACTATAGTATGGTGCTATCCAACCCTTTCGGGCCATACAATCTTTATAAAATGCTTTGTCTATGAAACATCTAAAGTCTGGACACAGAAAACATCATGCCTCTTTGGAGCAACTCAAATACTAATCAATCTTACATGGTACAGATTTTCTCTTGCATAATATTAATGATAATAATAATGATAGAGTATTGGTATAGCGCTTTTCCCCACTCTACAGCAAGCTCAAAGGGCTTTACAACTACCTATCATATCCAGAGCCCCTAGTGAATCCTGAGATACAAGTACAAGTCCTTTACAATACACAATGTTTTTGTCTGTAGTATATCTAGAGCCCAGTAGTACTTTATAGAAGAAAGTGCTTATAAAAAGCCATGATCACCCTCAAAGAAAATGTCATGGTCTTGCTACATGTCACATTCCACTCTATACCAGGCTGCATTCTCTCCCTTGCCATCCCCAACAAGACCTCAATGCCATAACCTGTCACTAGCCCACTATGCTGGAAATTACACCAAAACTGCATACATGTAGATCTAAACAATTTTCTGCTACATTATTAACGGATTCTTAAGGGCATTAAACAACTAAATTACATTGTACATGTATGCTTCTAGATTCCTTGTGGAACAAGGGCCACTAAAACTAAAACGGTAGCTGATGAGAATTCCAGTAAAGTACACTCCTATGTAGATTAGATACTGAAAGTTTTCCTGTAGTTTTGTATAAGATTTTAGTATTTTTTCGATGTATTTGTATGAAGTTGTAGTTAATTTTGATGAGTCTGACTGACAAATGGGAAGTGGTGCAGCGAGCCGTGGAGAGTGAAAGATGGTGCGAGGGCATGTTGCATCTTGTTAACTTGTTGAGTGGATGTGTTGATTGAGTTTTTGTGATGTCCATTTTAATAGACTTCCTTTACAGTGTGTTCATTTGCATGATTTGAGTGTCTCAACATTTCTATAGACTTTGAATCCATGTACATAGTCAAAGACTCAATGGTTGTCCTTTCAGATTTTGTGACGTTTATATTTTTCTCTTGAAATTAATATTCTCACAAACTAATACATTCTTGGCACTCAATGTAGTCTCGCAAATCAGTCTTGTTATTTTGTCATTGTTTAGTAATTATTTTATTGGTTATTTTTTGTCATTTGACGGTCATCTTTAAGACTTTTTTTTTTTATCAATGTTCATTTGTTTAAATCAACATGCACAGTGTACATTATTTTAAGCTGTCTTTGCCATCAAGGCGAAGCTGCGTATAATACTATTCACACTATTTATTGTGATTATGGAGCCATTTTTTTCCCTTTGATGTAGATATTTCAATTGTGTGAATAAAATCACTCCAAATAACCAATTAACTCCTCACTTGTAGCAAGTTTACATAATTTAAGGCGTGGGCTCAGTTCAACAAGCGCTGTGGTTCATCGTCCAAAGTGTTATTTTGTACATCTTTTCATTCGATTTCCTCCCTCAGTGTGAGTGTGTTTGTGTGTGTGTGTATGTGCATACATGATAAGAACTCCGGGACAGCAAAAAGGTCCCCATCATTTGGGTCTACAACAATAGGTTCTAAGTGATATTTGTACTAATTCTAGTATATGACAAGTTGGTTTGAGGACTTACATGAACCTTTTCGCTGTCTCTCTTACTATTGTGTCTCAAAGGTTCTCCCAAGTCTTATTTTAGACGAGATCTCACTGGGAGTGGCACATTGAAATCAGCACTCTTTGTTTTCTTCCTACAACTTTTTCGAAATTTTTAGATAGTCCTGAAAGATATGTCCGAAGTGCAAATCTCAGTTTTGTCTCTAACTAAATTGTAAATGCCCTCTCACTTTCTACTGTTGTGTAATTGTTACATATGAAGAGAATACATTTTGCAAGGCAGAATAGATGAGTTTTAGCAGTAGCATCACTCGGATGTCCTTTCCCCTAGAAATGTCAGTCCAGATTTTGGAACACAAAACTGAATCTACGTTTTGTATAACAACTTGACATCTCTAGTAAGTATGGGATTACAAATCATTATTTCTCTAAGCTCAGATGAGTTTTCCTTTTCAATTCTTCCAGTCTTCTACTTTTGTGTTACTGTCGGAGAGTGCATCAGTTTGTCAAGTCGAAAGTTGTCGTTTCCTCAAACCCTTGATCTCTCCTGATTGTCACTTTATGTTTTGTCCTGTGCCGGCCAAATGTCTGAGCATTTAGCATGGAACACTGTCCAGTCCACTTTGAGTCTATCCCATTGGTTGGTCCCCCACCCCGCCCCACCCCATCTGTTCGCACACAACAATCTTCTGGCTGCTTTTCAAGTCAGTCATATTATATTAGCGCTTTGCATATAGTGTCCCTTCTCTTTGAAAATAAATCAATTAAACAATTAACAAACCCACTGTGTCCATCTTTGGTGTTAGATGACTGGTTTCAAAGATTATACTCACTTTAAGAGTCTCCATTGAGGAATATTTACATTGGAAAGAACAATAGCTATAGTAATACACATAGGGCGTTCTTAAAAAAAAGCAGTAGGACCTATATCAGAGATAATCTGTGGTCAGGCCTGTTTCAATCCACAACCTTCACACTCTTTATAAGAGAGTAAGTTGAGAACTTCATACCTGATACATCTAGGGGCCTACCTATGTTATTCTGCATCTCTCACAGTATGGAGTGTGGTACACATAAATTAGTGACGACGTTAACAATAACATGAACAGCAAACCAACCGAACGAAAAAGGCTCACAATTCAGGGTGGTATATGTACACATGTATGTGTACTGTACCATACCATAGGCATGTTAGTTACAGCTTTGAGAAAGTCGCCTTTAAGTGGGCGACACTGGTTCGAATGGGGATTCATTTTCAAGACATGGCTAGTTTACGTGGGCAGTTTATATGGCTATCCACCACTGTTCTATCAGAGGCGATGGTTAACACGTTGCTCCCACCTCTTGTGAGACCTAACTGTGTCGATAACGGTGTAAAACCCGAACTGCCCTGCGTTCCACGACGTGGATCTTCGACATTTTGTGTAGAAGCGGATTCAAGGGGTATAACTGCGACAATGTGATGCAAAATCTGTTTACTACAACATAACATAACACCCGTCAGTGTACCACGAAGTCACGTCAAGCAAAGATGCAATGGTCATGACTACACATAATATAATTATTGTTTACATACAACTTCAGCTGGATCTGATCTGTGTTAATAAATGACACAGCACGTTGTTTCTTATCACTAGAGAAGTAGAACGTACTTCACACAGTCGTTGTGCCTACTTAACATTTCCTCACCAGGGATGAGGTGAACCTTACAACATTGTCATGAAGGACGAGCTTTACACAGCGCATTTCCTCGTTCTTCAGCAGGTTCAATGTATGTACACACGTTGTCACTACATTTTCAAACCAAACTCTACTCACCCTAGAGTAGGGCCAATAATGGCGCCATGTGCCACAATGCAAACACTACCAATACCGATGAGAAAAACCTGCCATTGGATATCACGTTATTGACAATGAGAGTATGAGTGACCTTCGACTCCAGTATGACATAACGAAATCAGGTACGTGAAGTAGAAGGATACAACTGAATGGCAGCAGCAACAGCAATCAAAAGAAATGATCGATAACAGAAAACGACAATGACGACGACAACAACTAGAATAACCATACATAACAAAAATGAAAAGCGAGCTAAGCAGGTGAACAAAAACTACTCTTTATCCTGTCATTTCTCATACCAAAGATGACAAGCCGCATACTAAATATAAACTAAATGTCAAGATATAAGACACCTGTCCAGCCTCCTCAAGGTGTAAGCTACTGCCTCTTTGTGTACAAAAGCCATGATTAGGAATACATGTATACAGCACGTTGAGTATCCGTTGAGTAATCAGAGACGATTAGACTGGACACTGGTCTCTTTCTTTTTTTTAAACACTTTCGTATTATCCTCTGCTACGATATGTTAGTACACACGAGAAACGCGAGTGTCCCGTCTGTACGTAGATCTAGGGTCTGTGTTCAGAAAATTGTCAAAATCAACATACGCGGACCTGTTGGAAGTTTGAATTTTTGACCAGAAAGTAATTGTGTCTGAAAATAGTCAATCGTTGATAAATGAATGCATCAATCATATTTCAATGTCTTAATAAAAAAAAGTGTGTTTAGACACTACAAAAAAGTATGCTTGGACACTAAAAAAAACGGACGCTTAGACACTAATAAAGAAAGAAGTATATTTAGACACTAAAAAAAAGTACCTTTAAAAACTACAAATAAGACTATGCTTGGACACTAATAAAAAAAAGGACATTTAGACACTAAACAAAAAGCGTGATTGGACACTAAAAACAAGGACGTTTAGAAACTAAAAAAAAAGTATGCTTAGACCCCAAAAAACAGGACCCTTAGACACTAAGAAACAAATTATGCTTATGATACTAAAAAAAAAGGATATTTTGACACTATTAGAGATAATATGGATAACTCAAATGAATCCCTTGATCACAATGAATTCCTTGGAGTTCAAATTTCC
>JAUELK010277687.1:0-15198 GCA_031471215.1 Gastropteron pacificum | reverse complement strand
CGGAACTTCAAAGCAGGGCCCTTTCACGTTCACTATCTCATCTTATCTATGTGCTCATTGTATATTTTGCAAGCGAACCTGCAACGGGTCTTCTAGTATATGATAATATGTCATGTAATCCATTTTTTTTAAATTGTCCATGTTAATGAATTGTTAAAGTTCATCTTATCTTATCTTATCTCATTTTATCTCATCTTATCTCATCTTAAGAGCAACTCCTCCTTGATGAGATGACTTAAAATTCTGAACAAAAATATATGTAATATGTGTTCACATTCATGCATTTCTCTGGGTAGGCATTCTTTGAATTGTGAAAAAAAACCCACACCTAATATTGATAATGACAGCAAAAATGACAAGTTTATTCTGAAGTTCCACCCTTTCCCACTATGGGTTCTTTGACTACCAGATACTTTGGGATTAGATATCCCATTTGTCCATTCATGTTCATGTGTAGCTACTAAAAATTGATACCAGGTCAGGATTAATACAGTATTTTATTGATTCTTTAAAATGTTCAGGTTTTTTTCCCTTACATATATTTATCATATAGTATCTGTTGTTGATACTGTTAGTTAGTGTTACTCTATAATGTTGTTATCACATTGTGTTATTATTATTATTCCCAGGTCTGGATGGCTGCCTCTCCAAGTTCCTGATCAATGATGAGCCGCTGCCCCTGGATGGCCCATCAGACAAATACGACATTGAGATCCAGGGAGACTTTGGAACAACCTGCGAGGCTCTCTGCGACCACCACACCTGCTCCCCCCCTCAACACTGCAAGGTGGATGGAGAGCTGGCTCTCTGTGTGGTCGACACCAGTACTGAACCTGACAACGGAGGTCTGGTTGCCGACTCCAGTGGTCTGGAGACTGGCATCATCGTAGTCATCGTCTTCTTTGGCATCCTCCTCATTGCCATCATCGTCGTGTTTGTTCTGTTCCGCATGCGTCGCGATCTGTTCCACCGATGTGTGAAGAGCAAGAAGCAGACACACAGCAACCACTCCATGTCCAGCACTAACGGGAAGGTGAATGTCCACGTTGATAATATCATCCCTGTGGGAGACATGAACAGCACAAACTCAAGATTCCCTCTCAGTGAGAATGACGAGGAGATGATTATCAGGAACCACATCTCGGAGAACCTCCAGGCCCAGAAGGCAAACTCTCTATCCACCAGGCCAGACCTCATTGGTTCCAGCTACTCCCCTCAGCCGGTGCAGTTGGCTGACGGCACAATCATCATGGAGAGTGGGGAGGCCAATGGGATGATGGGAGAGGAAGACATTCCAGAGCACTACGACTTTGAGAACGCCAGCAGCATCGCCCCCTCAGACATCGCTCCATCCGACGTGATCCGGCACTATCGCGACTTCCGCAACAACACCCACCACCACCATCATCACCACCACCACTACAACCAGCAGAAGTCTCAAGCACCCCCAAGGTACAACCACCTCTTCAACAAGTACCGAGACAGTCCGGGGAACATGACCGCTCCACATCATCGCAACAGTCCCCGCGCCACATTCGGGCCTGGGGGCACTCGGCAAAGTCCGGTCTCCCTGACTGGTTCTGCCCTGTCCGTGCCTACCCAGCCCACCGGCTCCATGCCAGCCTCGCAGGGCGGCAGACCAAACTCTGCCCTGGCTGCTGTACACCCTCCAGATGCTTCCCGTGCCCGCATGAGCCCCCTCACCCAGCTCAACGTTCGCAGCCCGCGCTCCCATCCACACACCAGCAATGGCAAGCTACACAACACCTCGGCTAGCCGCAGCAACTCTACACAGTCCATCGGCTCTCACCACAGCCATAGCTCCAGCTCCTCAGGGCTTCCCAATGGCCATGCAGCCATTCCTCCCCCTTCACATTCCAAAGCCGGCAAGACTCGAGGTGGCTCTCGGACTCCCAAAGGTCTCACTGTCGAGGATGTAAATAGACTGAATGCTCGGCCAGACTTGCATGACCCAGTCAGCATGCTGGACGCAGCTTCTTCCACGGTGGATGACCGACCTCGAGTCAACCTCCGACATAATATGTTAGCTCATGAGCCAGTATTAGACAGCAGTATCTTGTTAGAACCGCCAGACTCCAGCTCTGACGACAGCGGAGCCAACGACTCCTTCACTTGTTCTGAATTTGAGTATGACAATGAAAACTCTCGCGTCGTGAAGTTAGACTTAGACCCCAGCAAGAGGCTTTTCTCCAGACTCCCTGAGGAGGAGAATGAATCAGATGAGGCCGCTCACCAACAAGCTCATCAGACAGGCAAACTTAGCGCTCACTCTGATGGCCTCAACTCTAATGGGGACTCATTCACCAGCACCAACAACTCTTCCTCTGGAAGCCCTGCAAGCCCTTCACAGCAACACCTAGGCGGCAGCCAGTACGACTTTGACGCCCTGCTCAACTGGGGGCCCAACTTTGATAAGCTGGTTGGGGTGTTTAAAGACATTGCACAATTGCCTGACACAGGTCAGAGTGTGGAGGGTGTAGGCGACCATGATTACGAGGAGTATGTGTGAACTTTTCACTAGAGACACAAAAAGGAGTATGTGTGAACTTTTCACTAGAAACACAAAAACAAGGAGGATGTATGATTTTTCACTAGATACACAAAAGGGAGTATGTGTGAACTTTGAACTAGATACACATAAGGAATGATTATTTGTGAACTTATCAGGAAATACATGAACAAAGGATTTTATGTGTGAACTTATCAGTACCAGTAGATATACAAACAGAGGAAGATGTTGGAACCTATCATTAGGAACACAAACAACAGATTATGTTTGTATTACAATTTTTACCTGCATGTCAACAATATTAAGAAAAAGTCACTGTAAAAAAGGAAATTGAGTGGATTTTCAACTATGTGTACTGATATACAGAAAATATAGACTTTAACAGAATAATACACTAGGAGATTGAAAATACTAGTTACAACTCAGATTTTAAAAACAGATGGTAAACCAGTTGATTCACCTGGAATACTTCTGATTTGTTTTATCAAAGCCAATTTAACGAAATGATAAATCCCACACATACATGGACCTATGAACAAGTCTTTGTTGATAATCATGACAGTAATTGATATGTACAGCTTTAACCATACCTCATGTATTTCAACGAAGACCACGCAGGTCTAGACTGTTTACTGCCAATCGTGTTAAAATTCATGTTAGAAATGCTACATTGTATAAGTAATTCTATACATTTGATGTGTATTATCTTCAATTGTTGGGGAAACCTTTGATTTGATTTTAAAGATTTGTTAATTTAGGTCTGATTCTCCTTTCTTTTTTTTCTTCTTTTTTTTGAAATATCTAATGTTTCTGTAATAATTTATCCATATATTTGAGAGAGAAAAAAACACCAAATTTCCCGTAATTTCACCCTGTTGGGAATAACTTTGGACAGACAGATTTTGTAACAACTTTCACCAAGCTGAACATAGTATTTTCATTAATAGGAAGAGGTGATTATCATAGTGTTTTTGTGCACTTGCCTTTAATCTTAATGTTTGTACTTTCCATGTCCCCTCTTTGAGGAATGAGGCCCTTGCCAGTGTGATTTATTTGTTTGTGTGTCATTGTATGTGTGTGTGAATGCTTTTCTTGTGTGTGTATATGTGTGTATGACTGTTTTCTTGTGTGTGTCATTGCATGTATGTGTGTGTGAATGCTTTTCTTGTGTGTATTACCAATGTTGGTGCTGACAATCTCTTCAAACCACTGCTGCGTAATGCTTCCCTGTCTAAATGTGTCAAAAGATAAATATATGATGGTGAGTAATAAAGAACTTTTGGGTGAGAAGAAACAAAAACAGAACATTAGATCATCTGAATATCATTTCTTTCTTTTTTAATGTTGTTTCATTAGTTCCAAAACTACCTCTGTCCCTTGTTTCTTTTCATCTACAAGTTTGATAGCATTTTTCCTGGCTGCTTAGAGTTTCACCCATTTCCGCTTCACCTGTTGTAAAGAATGACAATGATGTTAAATCGTATTAGTGACTCAGACCTATGTTTTTACCACTCATTCACACCACATGACAACACAGCAGGGGCAAGTTATGTAATCAAAAGAATGAAAAGTTTGTGTGTATGTCCATTCAAGAATGTTTATTTTGTTCAATACGTTTAAACAATACTAGGCATGATATTTTCGTGCAGTAGTAAGTGTAAGGATTCATGGTTATTCATTATAATATAAAAATGTTTCTATCTGGAACCACTTTACTAATTTATTTTGATATACGATTTAGAGAAGAATGTCTTAATTTTTCCACATTACTACTTGGAAACATTTTTTCAAGTAGACAGAAACTCAATGGTGGCTCAAGATTTTTGCCAGCTTTTTTCACAGTTAAAAAATTATTATATTTCTTTAATCAAATTTGCCTTGCTGTTCCAATACTTTTTTTTTTTTGATTTTTACACAAAACAATGTGTGCTTTGTCTTCTTCGTTCTTGGCTTTGTCTGACGAAGCAAACATGAATGTACATGTATTTCTTTTAATAAATGATGTTTTACATAGTTGATATGTCATATAAAGATTTATTTATGTCTGAACTTTTAAATTATGTGAGAAACATTCCTGTTTATGCCCACGAACACAAATTATTATGATGTACATTTTTTGTGAACTTCATTGTGTCTTTTGCTTATATTGCACACAGTATGCCTATGCGTATCTAATGTGTTGACTACAATACATCACAGGGTAAAAGTTTGATTTTTGAAAGAATGAAAGAGTTAGTTAGTCAGTTAGAGAGAGCAGAGAGGCGAGTAAGGCTTGGAGAATATTTCCTGACGTATGGATGAAAAGAAAGACAAACTCCACATGTGTTTTGTAGATAATAATAATATTATTACATGTATTGTAAGGAAGGGTGTGTCTGAATGACTCATAGTATGTATTAGTAAGTCATATTTTTCCAATGATTTCAATGATTAGCTATGGACATATTACTTGATTTTCTATTTGTTGAGATGGTAAGTCCATTTGATCAAATGTCTTTTCTATGTCGCATTTCTCCAAACTGTCATAATTGTGATTAAAACTGATAATTTTATCAAAATGTTCACACATATCATACTGATATCATAGGTGTTTTATTTGGAGAAATGTGATATAATAGGCCAACTGAATGAAAATCAATGTATCACTATAGTATGTTTTGACTGCTACATTTATTTTTTTTGCCAGTTAGCGTAATGATTATAATTATGCAGTAGTTGGTTTGCATTTAACAAAGAAGAAAGATGCCCACGTAAGCTTTTCCGTATGTCGTCATTTAAATTTGTCAGTGAAACACTCGTCAACCATTCCTCATTGGTTTGCTAAAGTGTGGTTGTTATTTATGACAGAATGGGTCATCAGTGAATAGTTGTCTAAAATGATATTGGTGCCTGCTGAGGACTAATTGATGATGCGTGTACAGTGTATTACTTAAAAGATTACTATTAATCATTATGACTTGATGTTCGAAGCCTTTGATCTTTCCAACGCAATTTATGATGATGATGATTTTTGTAAATTTGAAACTGTTCTGATAATGTCACACCTGTATCTTTTTATTCCTTTTCTTAACTGCACTGTTACTTAGTGGGTAGTACAACAATTTATGTCAACCACTGTCTCATCTACCAGTCTCAGCGTTGACAATGTCTATGGTGGAGTACCATTTTTCTAAGACATGTGAATACGCACTTTATCTTTAATGAGCATTTGTACGAGATCACAAAATAGAGTTTTTTTTGTCTTTGTATTACATTGTTTTCATATTGATATGTGAATCTACCTCTTGCACTTAAGAAAGAAACAGAGTTGTTGTTTTTAATTACTTTATGTGGTACTTATGAGGTGTTGATAGTGGATTGAGTCTTACTTTCCTTATTACATAAAGTAAATGTACTTAGCTGGAGGTACTACAGCAGAGAAAGATAGAATTTAAAAATATATCATGGCATAGTATAGTGCCTCAGCTTATCGTCACTTCATTTCATATTGTAGCATGTTTTCCTTAGATATTTTAATCTGAAACCTTCACCCCAGCCATGACGAGCAAATTACACATAACTACATGTACACAATGCCACCAAGAAATGAGGTTGCTACCCCATCGTCTCGCGTAGACGGAAGGATGCTAACTGATAACATGTACACATCGTCAACAGGGATGTCAAGTATGGCAATACTTAGTATTAAACACTCAGAGACTAAATCAACTACCGTAATAATAATATGTTTGTCTATCTACTCAATCACATGTCTTTACGGACTTTCCTGAAATCTTGCCAAAGACTATCCAATGATCACCACAAAGTGTGAGTGAGTGAGCAGTCTATGATGTCGTCAAGTGTACTCACTAATTATTTGTTCCTCTTTGCCATTGTGTACAGCCTCAGGCCTGTGCCCCTCTGTCATCTTGCCTATAATTACATGCACGATCAGGCCTCCATTCTTCATTTCAACCTTTGATTGGCTTCTTTTTTTTTTTAAGACTTCCATTTTTAGAATTGTCATTTAATTTTTAAATTCTTGATCAAGTTGAAATGGGGATTCAGCGCACAGCAAACAATTTCCATTATTATTATTATTATAAGTTAGAATATGTTCTGTGGTAATAATGATTAAGAGAATCTATTCAGCACTTATCCAACAATAAGTTCTATGCCCTTGATCAGCCGCTTTTATGAATATACATGAATAAATTATAATAATTCCACATTTTCCATCACAATGGGATCGAACCTGGACACTCTGATCTTGTTTTACTTGTAAGTTGTTGGAGGGTTTTAAACAAAGTGTTGGATTTCAAAACTAATCTCAATATTTTTTTCAGAGTCGGCCTACAATAGATATTATTACTTGTTTAGTTTACTGTCATGCTGAAAAGATATTATGCATTACCGTATACAAGTTTTTTCATCAAACATTTTGTTTGGATATCTTTAAAAGCATCATTTTTGTGTGTATGAATATCAGAAACACTAATTTGACGCAATGAATATGATTTGGAACACTACTGTTCTATAAAACAAATAGAACTGTTAGGTTTTATCATTTCAAGAATAACATAGTTCACAGTATCTCAATAACTATTTTGTTTTGGCCAATCTCTTGAAGTTGAAAAACAAGATTAGTTGAGATCATGATTGAAATAGTTGAGATTATCAGGAGCTGTAGTTTCAACTTGAGTTGAGTTTGTATTTTTCTTACAGTGATCAAATCAATTTGCTGCTGATAGATCAAAGATGTTTTTGTTCAGTCGATTTCACCTCACAATCTGACAGTTTGTCAGCGAATGCTGCTTTCTTTCTCCCTCTTCCTTGAGCCAAATGCTGTTTTTTAATGACAGTGACAGATTGCAGTTTTGTATTCAATGAATGACAAAGAATGTTTTGAACACAAAATAAAATGAATACTCAAAAAATGAAACGGTTTACTCTTCTTTCCCTTTTTACTGTTGGATTTTTTCTTCTTTATTTGTGTGTTGTTGTGATGATGGTTTATTTATTTTTGTTTTTGTTATTGGATATGCATTTGTAGATCGCATAAATCCATCATCAGGTTCTGGGCCTGAATGCTCTAAGGCGCTTTTACACAAAACAGACAAAAAACAAAAACAACACAACATGGCCAGTCTCCGTATTCAGGGCCTAAAGATCAAAAGCGGCCCCGAAGAGTTCAGTCTTCAATCTTCTCCTGAACTCTACAGTGCCTGTGGAAGATCATATGCTGCTGTTCAGGGCGTTCCACAATCTTGGGTCTCCAACAAGTCTGACAAAGAATGCTTTCTCTGTCTGCTTCAGTTTGTGTTTTAGTGAATTTTGTTTGTGTGCATGTGCACCTGATTTATGACAGCAGCACCTGTGGCTCCTTGGACCAAACCTCAGTAGATTGACCTAATGACCTAATGATAGGCATCCTTGCCAGCAGTATTATGGAAAGATATTTGTCTTAACATCTGAATACTATGGCTTAAGAGGTGGCCTTTTCCAAAGTAGAAAATCTCATTGTAATTGTTATACATGTAATGTAGACACAATCATAATTGAAACTGACGTTCTTCTTCAAATCAAATCCAGCGATCGTTGAGCCCTTCCTTACTCTTCAGTCCAATGCCATGTAGTAGTATTTTGAGGTGTTCCTGAGCTTGTCTTCGGCAGTTGTATACAGGGTTGAGCTTAGGTCAGGCTTACACATAATCTCTTAACCACCAAACCACAAGTTGAAGAAGATTTGGAGAATCAAGGCAGAATACTTCACTAGAATGTGTAAGACAACTACAGAGAGAAAATACAAAAGACCATAAACAAACAAACTCAGTTGTAGGATATCACATGCACTTTTATATTTGTTCATGATGGCACATTGTATCTGTATATATACACTCTCTCTCTCTCCCCCCTCCCTCTATATCTGTCTCTCTTTTACTCCCTCATCATAACAATACCATGCCAAAACAATATATGATACAATAAAACATTCTTGAAATTTTAAAAAATACACACCCAAAAAAACGCAACAATCAGCAAATCATATTTTCGTCTGACTTAAAAAAATTATAGGTAGCTTTTAGTTCCCCGTGTTGTTTGATGCAACAATAGGACATTCAATATAATAGGATAGAGAAGCCAGCAATGCACTATCTGAATGAGTTTCCTACAGAATGCCTCTGCTCTACTTTCTATTGAAATGTGTTGATCTTGAAACATTAGGTACATGTGCAATCTTGTCTTTATCTACAATGCTGACGGATGGCAAGAAAGATGTGAAATACGTCATGAACACTGGCACAACCCATTGCCTACACATGATGTGATACTACACCATAGGCCTTGGAAATAGACATTTTCTTCATGAAATCTTTATTTCATATTTAAGGCCATAGGCCCAGATTACAAAAACATGTTCATATAACAATATCAAAGACTTCCAAATTTAAATGACAATAACAATTCAGTATCCTAAGTTCATGCATCATGCCTTATACTTATAGATAAAATGCCTTGAGTATTTCACAAAAGAAACCACATTTTGTAGACAAGATAAATCATCACCAAGTAGTAAGCTACACACTTTTTGTTCATTACATTGTATAGCAGAGTAATAAGACATGTCAATAAAGTTTTTCCGAATGTTATCCAAACTTTTACAGATAAAGAGAAAATGGAACGCCAAGAGCAGTACCATAGGCCTTCTACCAGATTGAGACTCCCATCAAGTTCCAGCTGAAAAACACTGAAAGTGAACACCAACTTTGAGCTTGCACAGGAGGGCATTACAGACTGAGTCACATTGCGCGATTGCAAAAGTCCTCTATATATGAGGCTGCAGTCATAATTGGAAGAAGAAGAGACCTCTCTATGGTTACATTTTATCTCCTCGCGTGCAAGGGGCGATAACAAATAAATATTTTCCACCCAGTCCAGTGCTCCCGAATATTCTCTCCCTTGAATATTTTCAGAGCACTGGCCTTTAGTGTTGGAATTAGAGATTAAATTGTGTGCTAATAATACTGTACCTTGAACATTGCATGCATCTTTATCATCATCTTATTTCTATTGCATCATTTTCATTGACATAGTGGTAATGGTAGAAAAAGTAGTAGTAGTAGCCTACATACTACTACTACATGTATTGTCAATGTGATTTGATTTTCTTTTTAAAAAATAAAATACCCTTGAGTACAATGACAACATAAAGGCGATATAATATGTATCATTGTACAGTTGCAATACATTAGGCATCTTTGTTTTCACCATACAGTAAATTCAAAGCCAATAGGACAAACATGCACATGCAAAATTCAGATCATTATTCCTTAAATTGTGTCTTCATGTGTCAAGATACTCTTTGAAAAATGTCATGCCGTTCATAAGAAAAAAAGTAGATATCAGTATAAAAAGATACAAACCATTAGGTACATGCAAATTATTCAGTGATCCAACGACGTATGGGCCTTCGCCCTTCTGTCCAGTACATGCAAATAAAACAATGGTATTTTGACTCTCAAGTAAAAGGTCCAACACGATTTGGATTTGAGAGTATTTTCATATCCACCACCAGGTGTACACTTGGAAAAAGTATTTTGTCACATATTTCTCAATGGACCCAGGTGTAAAAAAAGGTACCAGATTGTAGACAGTGAAAGGTCTTGTCAGAATGTTGGTTTGGATGCCGACCAGTGCTTACCAGTCAGTATGCCTCCTAGGGGGTTGAGATGGCTTTGAAATGAAACAGGTGTGTCAGGGTAAAAATGTGCTGTAAAGCACTTTGATCTTGCTGTAGAGCGATAAAAAGCGTATAATAAATCGGCTATTAATTTTTTTGGATTGGAGTAAGCTACACCTGACAGGCATAAATCTGACGGCACAGAAAATAACATGTCGTGGGAAATGTGAACAAACTTTTCTTTCATCTTGGCCCCTTGGTAAGTACAGAAAAGCTGCTTCAACAAATTGGAAAGAAAATTATAGGGCTTGGAGGCTCTTCATTTTAATATTATGTGAATAAACTAATTGACTTTCTTTTTTTTATAGTATTTTTAAAATTCACAACAATAGTAAATCATCAATATCAATTACTGTTCACCAAGAGATCACCATGTAGTGAAGCAGAATGACATTTTAAAAATTCTCAATGATGCTTCCCATCTTTCAATATTTGGAGTTACTGAGCTGTTCCATGGAATGGTAGACTTGACAATCAACATATTCATTCCACAAAGTCTTGGTCACAGATTATCAACAAAATGATTAAACAAAGGTACTTACAATCTTGGTTTATATCCAGTGCCATTGAAAGGCATTTTCGTTATGAGATAAGATAAGATAAGATGATTCTTTATTATCCCATGAGGGTAAATTGGTTTCACAATGTTCTGAATACAGAGCACACAGAACAACGTGCTGTCGCCACAAGAGCAGCACCAATAGTCAAAATTGCCCCAGTACAGTATTAAAACTTACTTCAGGTTTTATAGGACTTGTTTCACATAAACTTTTACACTAAAAAGACTTACTTCTTTCATTAAGATTGCTGTGTTAATCTCAACTCGATTTGTGATACTAATGACGTCATGATGGGACCAAGATGGGTTCAGAATAATCTTAGGTGCTGACACTATGAATACCTTGAATTGCCCTGCCAAAAACACAACCCTCTTCTCAACTATAGATCAGCCGAGGAACACCTCTAAATGCCACACTAGGGCAATGAGCAAAAAGACTCAAAGGGTTAGAAGATGAATACGAAGAAAATGTACAAAATGTCCCCTTGTCATGGAACAGTTGTCATTTAGCGTTGTCCGTTGCTGTGATTGTGTGCGCGCGCACGTGTGTGTATGTGTGTGCGTGTGTATGTGTGTTTGTGAGTGTGGGTGTGTGTGTGTACATAATATGAATATTTTAATAATATACAACAGTGTGTTTTATCTTATTTAGATAATATGTTTTATGTTCAGCCTGAAAGTGAACATTTACATGTAATCAGTATTTTTAGACTGATTTTTATATTCAAATGTAAAGTGTTTTGGAATATTGTTGTTTATGGAAAACACTAAAATAATGTTATTAGCTAATCAAAGACTGCTGTCATCTCCCAGTGTCCAGATCTTGTAACGTGACACTGGTGTGGCCAAAGTCCCAGATAGCCGTGCCATGGAAAGCTATGTTTGTGATCACAATGATGATTTCACTCAGCCCAAACAGGCTGTACACTGAGGAAACAACGGAGTGTGTTCAATCAATAGTCTATTTAAACAATACTAATATAATAGTGGCGTGAAGAGTGGGTTCAATCAATAGTCTGTTTAAACAATACTAATAATAGTGGCGAGAAGAGTGGGTTCAATCAATAGTCTATTTAACCAATACTTATAAAAGTGGCGAGAGGAGAAACTAATGCAAGTGAAAAATACTACTGATGAACAGTACTACATTTTTTTAAGAAAATTGTTTCATTATGTAGTTGGGTTTTTATTATCAAAAAACATTACCAGAAAAGAGACTTTTTACACTATTGTACTGCTGCTTTAAAAGGGGAATGCAAGATGAACTTGAATGAATGCTTTCTCTGTGTTTCGCAACAAGGTACATTGTATACATACATTGCGCTATACTTCAGCAATCTACCAATGCCTATACATTCACTTCACATTCAAATAAAACAGTTTTTAATCATTTTTTTCTATGAAAGGAATCATTAATAGATTTTCTTTAGCCACAGTCAAACCTTACCACCATCTTCACAGTATGTGTTGTGACGCTGGAAGAAAAACACAGCAGCAAAGAAGACACACAGCTGAAATATTGTCAACATCTTTTTCACACGCAGTGACGATAGCTCCTGTGAGAAGAAAATATACAATACATGCATAATTTAGAAAGTAAATGATTACTAGTAGGTTCTATTCCTATTAAAATACAAGCCTAAAATGGTGAAAATAAATTGTAACTATACAGACTTTTTCACAAATTTACGAAAGACAAAAAATTCAGCGATTCTTTATCTTTACAATCACATTAACAGCGTGACATCATCTGTTATGTTAAGCCGTTGTTGACACCTTAAAAAAAAAAAAAGGAAAAAAAAGCTAGCCTGTGAAAAGAAATTGCAATGCAAAACAAGTTATTGCCCACCTGATGTGTTTGTTTGTAGTGACGAATAGAGGAAATCTTTGTGTGAAGCCAGCACATCAAACACATGTGGATCATGGAGCTCAGCATGAAGATACTAAAACACATTGCATGTTTGGCTGAGGATGACAAAATAACATGATGTAATGTTTTCCGTGACAGAATTTGCTATATCAGTGAGAGAGTGTTCTTTCGAAATCAATGCTGCCACCTTGTGGGTGGTAATAAAAAATGAGTTATCGTGTTATCCATTATATACATGAAGAAGTGCCATCAAAGACAAATATAAAGGAGGCCCATTCGTGAAAAAACGTCTGATGAAGGCTTATTCATCTTCTTCCAATTATGACTGCAGCCTCATATACAGAGGACTTTTGCAACCGCGCAATTCATAGTAAATGTACTAGTTTGTAGAGTATAAAACATGATAATTAATAATATCAATAGAGAGAAAGAGAATACTCACCATAGTCCTGAGTTGAGGGAAACACTGTGAGGCCTAAGAGGGTCACAATCTCTGTAATGTGCAGCCAGAAGACTATCAGACTGAGGGCCCAGGAGCCAACGAGAGTCCCAGAGGGAGAGAAGGTCAGCCTGTGCATATTGAGGTATCCCCATGCGATGAGGAACCTCGGAGTGGTATGCAGGGCAATACACACCTGCCACACATAGCGCTGAGGTGTGCGCCCGCCTATAGCTGCACTGATGGATGGCAGAAAGTTCTGGGCCTGTAAATGAGAGAGTTGAATACCGGAAAGTTAAAAATGACATTTAATTTTTCACGAGATGTAAAAGAACATAATCATTCAATTTCATTTTGACAATATAATATACAATGAAATTTGACGAAAATGAAAGTAAAAGACAGTCATAACAACTTGATATCAAATAGAAAAATCACCATACCATCATCTAAATATGTTTGTGAGCATATGTAAATGAATACATTTTTTTCTTTTCTAACTCGTTTAATAAGCCTGAGAACATTTTCCTTTTAATTGAAACCCAAAGATATACAACAAGTATGGGACTAGAAGTGATTGTTGTGAACACATGTATGTAACAGTAACTTACTTATAATACGAATATTAGAGCAAAAGAATACCAGGTTTGTGTCCCTAGCCTTAGCACACACACAATTTACTAACATTTCTAAGAGAACACTTCGTAGATGTGAGCGCTTCAAAGTCATAGAGGACAGTCCATGTCTCACAAAAGAACAGTCCAAACAATGGCAAGGCACAGCAACAAGCAATAACTGCTGGAAAGTGAACATCAAAATATGTTCCTCTCAACATGGCGATGTGGCTGGTAACCATGTTCCTGGCCTATTTCAAACTTTGACATCCATCATCTGTCGGTGGGCAGAAAAATGCAGAACATAATATTAATATATATGGTACACTGAAGAGAAAAACTTATCACACTCAAGGTGAAGTTGACATCACAGTCATTTATTTCCAAGAGTACAATGACGAAGAGTCTAGGAAATACATAATAATCAATATATGACAGATGATAATAATATCCATAGATCTAGATCGAATGGCATACATAATATAATATGATATGTATAAAGTATAATATTACATACATTATAATAAATACACACATGAACAGCTCATTACGTAAGTAAGTAAAAAGTAAAGTAAAGTATTACCTTAAGCCACCTTACCCCTACATACACTATGATGACTACTATTACTATGGTACAGTCTGGTAACTAATCTAGACTTAATATAGACTCTAGAAATCAAATGTGACCTTCCATATTATTAATATTATACACATTTATAATTCCTTAGAATGTACTTAGATCTAGAAGAAGAAGATCTAGTATAGTAGTAGTGACTATTACTATTAATATAGACTATAGAGCTATACTATTACTATTAGTATTAGAGATAGATCTAGATCTAGTAGAGGAGTAGATCTATCTCTGAACTCTCTTGTTTACATATTTAAGAGAATTTAGAAAATGCTCAAACTATTTTACATAGACTTTAGATATAGGTGGAAACTGATTCACATCTGCACCATAGTGCTCAAAACTGGAAAGGCATGTAGTATGGGATTCTGAATAGTGTAGAGGCATGATAAATAATCATGTCATATCTGAACACTGTCACAGTCTTCACAAAATACAGTAATACACCCCTACTACTACTACTAGGCCTATCTATCCGCAAAACTGACACGTCACTTGATACACTGAAACTTCTTCTACTATCTACTAGTTATACTATGTTTTTTACCAATAAAAATCAAATTACAAGATCACATTTTCAGCAGAAGAACAATAATTTTGTCTTCGTCAGAATAGATTTTAGCTCAAATCATTTGACACGAAACTTGCGATACGTCGAGATAACAGGGATCAATATAAAATGTGACTGTTTGACTGGTATCAATCGCATGAAAATTGGATTGCCAGAGATACTTGTCTAGCCTTCACTAGGGCTAGGCCTAGTAGAGTTAACCGCCTATGATTGAGGGCAAGTGCCGGCTAGTAGGGTTACCCGCCTATGATTCGCTGAAAATAA
>JAUELK010277355.1:0-15213 GCA_031471215.1 Gastropteron pacificum | reverse complement strand
GCCACTGTTCTTTGTTCATGAGAATGCTGATGACAAGAAATAAACCAGTCTAACCTGCACTTTCTTCAAATTCATTCACATTTTCTTCGTGAGTTTTGAAACCTTCTTCTCTTCTAACTTTACAAGTTCGTTAAACAAATCCGAAATTGAAAAATACTTTCGACAAAATTGTTCGTCAAATTTCCATAGGTCACATGATGATGTACCAAGTAACCTGCCCAAGAGTCCTTACACCGGTGTTTGAATATAGCTAAAGGGGGTCTGAGCTATATTTCGACACCGGTGTGTGAATATAGAGTCCCTAATTCAAATAACGTTTGAATGAACGAATATGATTAATGAAATGAATTAATATAATATAATATTATATTCTTTATTGTCCAATTTGGCAGATTGTTTTTGTGTGATATACAATTACAACACAGTAAGCCACTGTTCTTTGTTCATGAGAATGCTGACAAGAAATAAACCAGTCTGATTCTGATATTTTATTTTTTTTGTATTGTGTGTGCTGCTTTCCTCATATTGATGTTCATTAGTCCTGTCACTGTTTTTGTAGTTTGTGAGTATTGATATTGACTGACAAATCATTTACATTTTTTAGTTTTTATAGTAAATAAGTAATCAAAGTTGTGTTTTTTTTAATACACATGTGACACTGTTGCAAGTTGGTAGAGGTTGATGTAATGAACACAAGCACACAGGATTTTCGAAAATATTTAGCTGAGCATGAATTTGAATGTGACATTATGATGAATGTTACCTTTGTCTAGACAGAACATGGGTCCTCGCACATCAAGTGATTGTGTCGCCAGGTTCTATTCCTAGACGTGTAGACTATTTTTTCCATCCAACACTTGACAAGCAAGCTTTACACTTGAAAAAAGACGACAATGTCTCACTCTCACGACTTTTCACCTTCTTCCAGGTGTAACAGTAACAGTAACAGTAGAGTAAGTGACCTGACTATAGACTGAGTAGCAAATGTCAATGTGTTGGTGTGGGTACTGGCACGGGCAAGACAGACCCACCAGTAGGCTGTGCCTCCCAGGAGGTTGATGGTTCCAGAATGAACCAGATCTAGAAGTATTAAAGAGTAATGTGGTGGATTAGCTCATCGGTTGCGTGCCAGACTCGGGATCCAAAGACCTGTTTCTAGCCAAGACTGAGGCGAGTTCCGTAAAACCCTGGGAAAGTTTTTTTGTATCATTTCCTCACCAAACCCAGGTGTAAAAGGGATACCTGGCTATAGGCATGTTTCTGCGCCTCACAGGCTGCCTGTACGTGTGTTCAATGTTTGTAGTGTGTTGTATGCGTTAGTATCCTGTCAGGGGAGTAATAATAGATGTAAAGAGCTTTGAGCTATCTGGAGGATAAGCGCTATATGAATGTCATCTTTACTTTTTGAGTAATTGTAATGTTGACTGTAATGACACTGACATGATGACAGTACAAACTAGCAGAAGTAAGACATAAAAGTATCTGCTGAACAAAAATAAGAAAACCCTTTTGTTAATGGCATCAAAATTCATTTTATTTGTTTTCACAAAGTAAAGTAGGCCTACATGTTATGTAATGATGTGTGAGTATTTCACACACAACGGTTTTGACAAACAAAATAAAATCTATACAAAAGACAAATAAGAATCCAACATAATACATGTACATGACTTCACTGCAGTGCCAACATGACAGTGTGTAGTAGTAGTAATAATAATAATAATGAGAGCATTCAAGAAACAAACCAGAGCTAGCCCTCTCTCCACATGAATAATTAATTAAGTAATACATACATACATTTAAACATTTCATCAATACACTCAACAGTAACATGGCAAGGCAAAAACAAAAGAGACCAGACAAAGAACAACCCTTTCTTGTAGTTTGTAGACCTACTACCACTTATACTATGAGAGTATCATATCAACCTAAACAACCATGGTTCATGTACAATATCATCCTTTATTATTTCTTTCTAAACCCATTGATTATTGTAAGTCTGGACACAGTAACATGGCAAGGCAAAGACAAAAGAGACCATACAGAGAACAACTCTTTCTTGTTTGTAGTTGTAGACCTACTACCACTATGAGTAGAGTATCATCATATAAACCTTAACAACTATGGTACACGTACATGTATCATCAATATTTCTTAACTTAGGATAAACCCATTCATTATTGTACGTATGTATGTAACATGTAAGTCTGGACTGAAAAACTTCAAATTACAAAATAGGCCATGCCTACTTCAAATTTACAACAAAATCCCACACTAACACAAGCCCCTAAAACAAAGCACTCACATAATCAAGACAAAGTCATGTTGCGTTGTTAAAGAAATAATGTTAATTTCTACTTTTATGTTGTTATTATAATGTGGTGTTAGTGTTAGTATTACAACAGTTGCAATTAGGGACTTAGTTTTCCATTTTTCACAAGGGTAGTCTACTGATTCTAATAATAATAATATAATAATAATCCTTCAGTCTGTTCTCAGCAGATGAGTGCTTGCCAATATTTAGCTCCTCTCCAAACTCCAGTTTAAGTAGTAGGAGGAGTCTAATGCAGCCTCAAGACTGTATAGTATTTTTCATTATGTAATGCATGTATATATATAATATACATTGTCATGTACTTTTTGCAATGCAGTATTTCTGCTGAATGATGAAACAAAACATGTAACGGATAGCGTTTAACAAAAATTAGAGTTAGAGACACTCCTAAAGCATCAATGAATCTAAGGCTTGTAACAAAAGTTTGTAGAACAAGCGGTGCCTAAACATTGTGTGCTCTTGTGCAGTAAAATTTAAAAAAATAAGGACAAAAAGAAGGGAAAAAAAGTAGTTAAAAAAAAAAGAAGAAATTAAAATGCTGTTCCATGTATTATTTTGTATACTATACTGTAATTGTCGTGTTTCTTGAAAGTTAACATACCAAAAAAAAAGTAAGCCCAACTACTTAAATTTAAATCCCAATAACATAAATTCAACAGCCAGTGTTGTGAAGTATGTTGCAAATTTTAATAATTGATCACTAGGGCAGGAACCTGTATACCATACATGAACCAGTACGTAGTACAAGATTACATAATACAAGCCAGGTCTTCTCTTTTTTTCCCCCACCAAGTTCAAGATTATTCATTTTTAGATTCACAAAAATTACGACAAGGCCCAACAAAGAGTTCAAAGAGTATTGCAACATGTTACCACTACTACAATAAGGGCAACCAGTCTGAATCAAATTGGCACAGTACACAAGTACTCATTAGTGTACTTACTTAAACAATCATCAGCAAGAGTAAACTACATCATCATCAAAACAACAAGAAAGCAACATTATACACATAACATTGAAACAAATTACCATAAAAAACAACAACAACACAATACTTATTATTATCATCATAGAACATAAATAGTTATGTCATAGAATAGTCAAGGCAAGTTCAATTAATGTAGCTGCTAGTTTGCATCCAGGGAGATATTTAAAGAAAAGACCTTTGATTTGAGTATGGTGTGTAATCAGTAATAGTAATTGTCATTACAAATACAAACAAGTAAAAGTAAGTTCAGTAAGAAGGAGAATTGGAAGAAGAAAAGAAGAAGAAGGAGGAGGAGGATAAGAAGAGGAGGAAGAAAAAAAAGAAGAAAGGTGAGAAGAAGAAAAGAAGAAGATAAGAAAAGAAACTGGAAATGGAAAGGTCTACCACCAGTACACCATGCACCTGAATTCATATCATGCTTACTGGCTTACTCAGTGATAATTTGTATTTTCCTAATATTAATATTATAATAATAATAATACACTGTATAAGAATAAGAGTAATAAGAAGAGTCACAATGCCACATGTTGCTGACAAAACAAAACTACAATATAATAATAACATGTCTCTCAACTTTCAGTTTCACCACTTGACTAACAAACATGATTCTAATTCTAAGGCCTTGTGTGTTTAACAAAAATGAAAATGCATTAACCTCACTTGTACATAATTCATTTGAATTTGAGATACACATACACATAGTTGTTGGCACTGCTTTACATCATTCAGTTACGATCCAACAAACAGACAAACAAAGAGAAGAAGAACAGAAAAAGAGTAAGTGACAAGTACAGGTCTACAACAAGCACTGATACATTGTAATTGTACACAATGACTGTACGTAAAGATTAAAGATACCCCCAAAGCACCCTTGACTGCGCATTCTTCATGGTGTATAAACAAGTTATTGTCTTCCTTAGACATTGGTTGGGCTGCCCACAACAATCAAGGCACAAAGAGATTATGGTGAAGGTGAAGGAACAGTTTGACAAGCAAAGCGCTATTTGCATGGAAAGAAATTGAAGCTCTCCTCACTGTCATTTATTTAACAACCAATATAGACTCAGTAGACAATGTACTCTTCATGAAATATCAAAATGACTACCGAAAGTTATTGAAAGAGTAAGAGTAAGAGTTTCGTTGCTCTGTCTTCAGACATTCTCATAATTTATAAATCACTCACTTGCCTTGCTTGCATCATTATACACACTCATTCAAAGCCATTCTGAGATCCTACTTTAAACACTTACTTTATTTCACACGTATAGTCAAGAAGACAATTATGTTTGATGACACAATTTCATAAAAATAACCAAAACAAACAACCACACACAAATTGGTGACACTGAAAATTGAACAATATTTCCTAAAAGAATACATAATGGTTCTATTATTAGTAAGAATACACATATGTATATATCAATGGCAACTGTAAAGTACAGCAATTAATTAATCGCATAGTCTTCTACACTAAATGTACAATTCCTTGTGAGATTGTAATCAGTAATAATAAAATTATAACCAAAGAGTACACAGTGAGCACTTCAGTCACTCTAAATAACTTTATCATTACAAATTTTAAGTACCTCTGAATCGCAGTATACCGACACCAGGATGACTTGATCAATGAACGCACCTTGTATTGTATAACAAATGGGCCCCAATTTCACTTCTCCCAAAAGGTGATGTTTAACTAACAGCAGTCTAGACTTTACCAGACCAATCAATCTTACCAATCCAAGTAGAAATACTGTACATTGTGAATCATAACAAAAACTTTTAATTCAATTCTCAACAGGAGAATACAACAAAATTAAGAAATCCAATCTAGTAATAGTATCTAGCACCAGAGGGGGGTCTCTATTATCATTACTCACAAATCCACCTCATTGTTTTGTCTCTGAAATAAATAAAACACACACACACACAAAATGCATTGGGTATCTCATACCATACACATGTACAAAAAATATCATCAACAAGAACCATTAATAAATTGAATAGAGGCAAACATTGTCAATGAATAGCTGAATATCATGAGACACAATCCCTTCCCAAACATTGCACAGGGACTGGGAGTAGAAAATAAAAACTAAACATTCACTTCCGTAAACGCATCATCAGAAACTTACATCCATGTTGATTGCTCATGTTGGTTTCAGTTCAGATAGTAAATAGTATAGTAGTAAATAATAAGATTAAAAAAAAAAAAAGCCTCTGACCTCAGTATAGTATACAATACAAGGAAAGATTTATAAATATCTCTAGACAATGTGAGTGAGTGGCCTGGAGCTTCAAAGGCTATTCTTTGGTAGTTGGAGAATCCTTTTCAACTTTGCCAGGTAGAGGTACAATAATAAGTAAGAGAAAAAAAAGAGAGATAGTGGTTTAATTTTACAGAAGGAGGTGTTCTTACTATGTATAATAATATTAATTTATGTTTGTTGTTCAAAGAATAGATGCCAGATCTTGCCTTTACACTTTACTTTATTAACTGTGACATTTTACATGAGAGCCGAGACAAATAAGGCCTAGCAAACTTTTTTGGTTTGTTCTAAGAGTATGTCTACTTTGCCCCATTGTGTGTGCATCATCATCATTGAATCTGTTGATTAAATGAGCAAAATTCCATTGATCATAAATTACAATTAATTTCATGCATGTCACTGTCATCAAATGTACTCTTCAACGTGAAAGAAGCATATACATGAGACTGGAAACATGAACAGGTCAGGCACTAAAAAAGCAGGCAGCAAAGTAGGCGAAGAAAACAAGTTGTTCAGAAAATGTGTGGGGATCATGATCATGACAAAAATGCAGTGGTATGAATGAAAATGGATAATATCATCATGTATTCTAGTGTACACAAAAAAAAAAGAAAATTGATGGCCAATGTCCATCCACAAAATATACAACTTGATGATACAACACAAACAACAACTATACTATTGTAGTTTAAAGTTTAAATTCAAAATGGGTGTAAGTATCAGGTGCCTTCTAAAACCACAATTTACGAACAATGACGATACAATTCAGAGAGTAGTCCTATGAAGTATATGTTTCTTTGATGTGTTTTATTCATGATGTACCCTACTGTCCAAACCAATTTGATTTCTCTTTGTTTGCAAAGACTTCTGTTTTAAGACTGTGCTGCTGATGATGATAGTTCTGTTCTCCTAAATAAAATAAACTCAAACAAATATTTTCTTCATGATATAACAACCATAGAAGAAGAAAAAAACCTGAATCTTAAATTGTAGAGAGATAAAAATCCATTATAATAAAGAAGTAGTGTAATTGGATTCCCTAACTAAAAGATTCCCCCAATACACACCTCTACAATCAGTTTCAGTGAGCACAGCGAATAATCTTGCCACAGTTCTTGGCGCCAATGATAGAAAAGTTAAAACCATACTTTATGGTTAAAATAATATTCACTTTTGTGACAAATTGAAAAATGATTAAAATGAGTTACTTAATCTTATACTTGCATCGATAGTTAGTGATTAGTGATGTTGAAGTTAGTAATTTTCAAAAAATAATTTGAAAGCACATTCACGAAAATAAAACTGTAATCATTTCATTATAATCCAACTTCAGTAGCTACATCTCTAAAAAGGCAATGATTTATTTATTTATTGACAAATATGTTGTACAATATAGTTAATAATAATAGTACCCTGTGGATTCTACCAAGTCAGACACATAACAAATTGAGGATCATTTAATTAGTAGTAGTAGTAGTGACATGCAATGCAAACCCTTCATTACTCAAATAGGATTTTTAGAACGTTTTTTCTCTCTTAACTTCTGTCTCTGTACACTTACAACATGATAACAGGGTCAGCCAGCCTGTATAAACGTAAACAAAGCAATCATTAATATTCAAATAATGTTGTCTCTCTATGTGTACGTTCTAAAAGGTCAACTCTGTTACTCTCATTTTGCCAGATAAAACTAATTCCACCTTTCAATTATAATATAATCATATGAGATCAATTTCTGAAGACAAAACAAAACAAACACCACAGAGATGAGCATAGAATAAAGTTGAATACTAAGAAAGAGTTGTTTTGTCTCATAATCAGCACACCCTCGAGTGAGAACGTGTCTTAATTTCAAACTTACTAAAAAAAATCTGTGTGCATTTTGGTTTGTGTTTTCCCCCCCAAAAAGCAAACCTAGAGGAGCACCAATAAATTAAATAGAGACAAAGTAATGTACAAGATCTCCAATCCATGTACTGACTCTATCCAAATCTAAATATAGAGTTAGAGAGACACAAATTGCAGCAAACAATATCACCTCTCTATCTTCTTCTCTTCATTTATAATACATTTTATAATTCAATCTGTCTTAATAATCTATAAATAAACATGTCTCTTCTTAGAGTATACTCTTACTTAATTAATAATTCGCACCAAAATGGCTGCAATGATTTTTATATTATAAAGCACTAGCAAAGAGGCTATGGCAAAGAAACAATGAAAACAGGCAGTGTGAACACAGGGAGCGGGAGTCTACCCACTTTGTAACAATGAGACTGGGACCCACTTTGACTTTTAAGTCTTACCACTTACCACTGGCAAATCCTATGAATATGAATCTAACTACATTATAAACGTAGTTGTAGTAGTAAATTATTATATGGGGTGACACAAATATTTTGTATAAAAAAATGAAATAAAAAAAATCCCCCATTCATCATGTCCCATGATATAAACAGCTATTTTCTGGAGCTCCAGATTCAAGTAGAGGTACGGTAAAAAGAAATGACAAAATTGCATGTGTACAACTATGTTTTGTTTTTAAGCCTAAACTACACTTGATGTGATGAGGATATTTAACAATTACAATATCAGTATTATTTATATAGTCCACATAAAATTATTAAAATAAACTCGCTTATAATGTAAGGCAAGGTAAAATCTCACTTAAAATTAAACATTTTTGTCCATTCCTGCTTTTTTCCGTAAGCCAACTAAAATATAATCATGGTCATGTATCAGTCTCGGTCTGGTCAAAATAAACTATTTTCTGCCATAGTGGCCTTCTTCACCCCACTTCAAGTTTCAGATGTAATAAAAAGGGCTCAAAATTGAGAAAGACGTCTGAAGACTTTATAAACAATTTGATAAATAAAATAAATATAACAATACATTACAAAAAAACAACCAAATGACAAGATTGTGCATCATTGACTATGACTTTTATCATGAGTCATGCACTCTCTTTCCAACAACTGGAGAGGGTTCTGGACTTTTCAAAATGGTGTTTCCCTTGAAACTAGATCTAGACAAAAAAAGACATTTTGTCTGGTCACAAGGAGTATCTTAAGTGGACTCTAAGTGGCTGTATACTGTATAATTTACCTAGGCTAGATGTACTTTTACACTTTACAACCTTTTTGTTTATTAGTGCCCATGGAAAAACATATTGACACTAGTGCGGTAGTTGCTAAAACAAATGACACAATACATAGAAAACTAATACTGGTTTTCCTCTATCCAGCCCTTTAGTGTCTTGGGTAGAGGTAGGTCTTGAATGAGGTCATAGCGAGTATACTGCCTTATGACAAACCTGCACAGATATTGCAATGTACGCACTTGCATAAAACGAGACACAGGTTTTGTCAGTCGGACGGGAAATTGAGGGGCACCGGGAGATCGTGATCTTGAGTAATAAAATATTCCAGGTTGTGAGTCACTCATTGAATGTTCAATCAAGTCAACTATGGAGGGGTAACCCTCAGTGTCTGGTTGTGCATAGAAACTAAACATTCCATTGCAGTGCTCTATGCGAGTGTGCAAAGTCCTGCCATAAGAGCGAAAAGATAAACTTAGAAGGTACCGCTCATCGGAACTGTCTCGTACCAGAAATGCTCCATCAGGCTGAGTCACTAACTTTTCTTCTGCTTCGTTTCGAGTGATGGGACCCCAGTACCAACCAAACTTTGATAAACGGCAGAGTTCTTGAGGAAGACTCCAAATTCGTGTTTGTTCTTTACCCTCATCTAGCAATTCTAGAATGGGTTCAATTTTCAACTTAAGAACATCTTTATTGCACCCTTTATTAATCACTAACGATGTACTTGGCACAGACTTCTCCATCGAGACCTCATCGCTTGAAGGCCTATGTGAAGGTGATGGTCTAAAGTGAGAGATGTCTTTAGATAGACAGCCAGGTTTATCCTTGCCATCTGTAATGTTCTCATTATCAGTGTTGGAATGCCATTCATGAAATTTCGGTGACATGTTTTGAAATGAGTTGACATTGTCATTATCACAGATGTTGGAAGCCGAGTTAGCCCCATTAACACTGACATTCTGAGATGTTTTTGCTCCTTCCTTCAGTCTTGAATTTGACAAAATAGGTGTAGTGGTTGCAGATGTAGTTGTGACCAAGGACGGATCCTCAGAAACATTATTACTACACTCGTCATTTTCAGATTTCCTCACAGAAAGAGAAGATAATTTTCGTCTTATGTTGCGAAACAAACCCATTTTTTCTCGTTTCCTGTGCAATGTATCGTCGTTGCTAACATTTAAATCACAATTGCACAGTCCTAAACATTCATTGCTGTCCACAACATTTTGATTGTGACTGTGATTTTGTGGAGACAGGTGACGACAGGGGTGGTGATGGTGAGATTCGATTGTTGTTGTGCCAGTTGTGTGTGTGCCAGAATACAGAAACGTGTTTGGGATATTTTGGTGTCTTGGTGACGAATGGGTCGGTGAAACTTCAACACATGTGCGGCTCTGATGACAGCGGGTGCAAAAAAGGTTTTGATTGCATTCCACCTGGAATTCACCTTGAGCAGTAGCTGCCTCTCCGTTTTGATCGTTGTAATGACAACGGGATGCAACCTTCACACCTTTGTTACTCGTCTTTTTCATCGTCATATCCAAACAAGAATAGCACATAAAATCCTGACAAAGAATCGACTTCATGTAATGATACCATTCCTCTCGAAACACATTTCTTTTCCTGTAGAACAATTCAGAAACAAATCGGATTTATCGCCTCACAATGTGAGAAATGTCACTCTCACTGCCATTATTCCCAAACAAAACAATGATTGAGAAACTTACGTTACTTTGTAATGCGCATGCGTCATGGTTTCTTCCGTCATGATGATTACAGTTATGGGCAAATTGCATATTTTTATTACAATTCGTTAATAATTGAAACAAAATAGTGTCAAACGCTGTCGTTCAAGTAAAAAGTATTAGGGATGTTGATTTCTTTTTGGAATTCAGAATGGCAAGTTGTCATGAATTCTTTGATTTACATTTCCTCAGACCAGGTGCTAATCAATACTCGTTCCCAATCCACCTGAGTCGACGTCAGATCTATTTTAAGAAATCGGAGAAACCATGATTTGAGTGTGGGAAAGTGGGTCCTCAACTCGTCACATGGGGCAAGCGAAGCGGTCTAAAACAAGTCGAGTGTTTTATTCTCTAGGCTTGTCGGCCTATTCCAACCAAACAGCAGTCCCCTACGTCTAAAAAAAAAAATCACTTCATTCTTGGCTAAAAACAAATGTGCCCTCGAAAAGCAATAAATAAAGCTGAAGCAGTAATATTATTAGGCCTATAACGGCCCTAGTTAATGCTTACCTTTTCACTAAGGCTACACTCTTACTTGAAAAATGATGTATACACCCTTTATGAAGGACTCATGGTGTTTATTAGAAGGTGCCTCCTTTGACACATTTAACAGATGTTGGTCTTATTTTGATATTTATAGCAGCACTTTCCTCCGATGCAGCAGGCTCAAAGCGCTTCACAACAAATGGCACAACAATCAGCATAACACCAATACACCACAGTGCTCATACAAACCGCTGGTATAGCAATTATTACAGCATATAATAAAGCAAATATACTATGAATATGAATTTATAAAATGAGGTTCTTAACTATGGTGGTAAATGTGGGGTTTAAAGATTTATTTTGAAAACTCTTTATCACTCACACTTTCTCAAAGATTTTAGAAGTTATTTTTTCGACAGCCTTTTTATTAGAAGTGTATTTCTTTAAAAGATTTTGTATATTATATATTAAATGACGAGATGGAACATAGGACTGTTAATGTAAACGACTAGAGAGTTGCACTAGTCTTGTCTTGTTTAGTCGAGTCTGTTCATCAGACGACTATAAGAGAAGTAGGCTAGAAGGTGCGTGGCGGTGACAAGCCTGCAGACTAGGCCTAATTTAGTTGCAACGGAGTTGGCATAATTTGATTTTAAAAAGAAAGAAAAGGATGCTGGGTGTATGGGTGGAGTGGGGCAGGGGAGGAGGAATCGCGAGGACAAAGGATGCCCAAGTTTGATGGTGAACTTTAGGCTAGAGGCACCAGGCCGAGACAATCGATAATTTGTGGTGACCGTAGCCTCTGCTTTGATTGGTCGCGATAGTACAATGGGCTAACTAACAGTGTTTCACGGACGGCCGATTTCATGAATGTAACCACACACGGTACAGTAGCGCTTTGACCCTCTCTCTTTGTGCGGGTAGTTGTCTGATTCAGCCAATGCCGTTACGTGATTCTTTTAAGCGATTGAAAACGTCCTCTGCATAAGAGGCTGCAGTCATAATTGGGAGAAGAAGCCGAGAAAGATTTCGATTGCAAACTTGTCTTGATGTAAAAAAAAAAAAAAAAGGATTTTGCTTTGGAGTCCGTTGTATCACCATTTCATGTATGTTATTAATGCATCATAATCAATGCGTTAGTCTTGGCCAGAGAGCTTACACAAGCTCTCTGGCCTTGGCCTTGGGGGCCTTGGGGCTAAGTTTTGGTTGATGCTTTCTTTGAGTTTATGTGTTGTGCGATCGTGTATGCAGTTGTATCACTTGTCCCTCTCTCCAGCCCATCTTCCTCAGGAGCTTCATAAGAAGGGTCAGAGACGGATGTTTCAAGAAATGAACAATGAATTGTTAAAGGAATGTTGTGTTAGCTGCTAACACAGAATTAAGACGAAACGCACTTTGACATAGATCTAGGCCTACAGCTCACGGCCAGCTTAATAAATGCACAGTTAGGGCCTACGGTCATACACAACATTTTAAGTGTGTGGTCGTCTTAAATAAAGATTATTGTTCTCCTTTGTAAAAGAGTGGTTTATTTTGTGCGGTGCTTGCTTGAATATCAAAACAATATGGCGTCTTCCATAGGCAAGAGGCCCTTTTTCGGCGACGACTCTGATTCAGATGACGATTTTGTGTCCATAGGCACTCCTGTCCCTCAAATAGACAAAGGTAAGGAAAGAAGTGAGGTAGATCTATTTTTCTGAGTTGACAGTGTCGTTTTTTCTAGTTTATCATCATCATATTGAAACCTTGAAACAAAACTTAACTGGAAACCGCTTGCAGAGGATTCAGAGTCGGAGAGAGGAATAAGAAGGACTAGAGTAGAGTAGGCCGAGTGGGAATCCCGAGTAGTGTTGCTTGGGGAAAAGTTGTTGGCTTTAGGATATAGATCTAGACTAGATCTAGAATCTTTTTCACATTTATATGTATTATATAGATCTATGTACTATATGCGCTGGTGTGTTTGTGTGTGTGTGTGAGGATGTGTATATGAACTATACTATATGATGATATGTGTGTATGGTATTGGTATGACTATGATGACTATGATGTGAGGGTGTGTCTGTGTGTGTGTATGAGTATGTGTATATTGAATGAGTATCCAGTATCAGTATGAATGAGTATGAGAATCAGAATGAGACTATTTTATTGGCTGCATAATATTATAATTATAATGTATAAGTTATAATTAGATCTAGAAATATAAGTATAGTGTCTATCTTGTCTTTTTTTATTTCACATTTCCCTGTTATTTTTATTGTCTTATTATTATGTAATGCGCATGAGTAAGGGCCTATATGAATTACATCTGGAAATGCCCACAAAAATTAGAAATGTAATAAATTATTATTATTATTATTATTATTATTATTATGGTAAAGGTTTGCTTAGAGGTGTCCTGTTTACTTAATGTATTTTTCAAATGTCCTAATTTTCTTCTCTCTCTCTCTCTAAGATGAACCATTGAAAAAGCCAACAGCAGTTCAGGATCTCACTGCTACGGATAAACAGGGACGGCGGAGGTTTCATGGTGCTTTCACTGGGGGATTCTCTGCAGATTACTTCAATACTGTCGGCACAAAAGAAGGTAATATTTTGTTACTGTAGTAAGTAATATATGTTATATGAACATAGATACATAGAAACAAAAACATGCACCAGTTTTTTAAAGAAAGATTTTCATAAGAATAAAAAGTCATGCTTTTATAACATCTGGTGTGTGTATTTTAATATCCTCAAAAAAGCATTACAGACTGAGTCACATTGCGTGATTGCAAAAGTCCTCTGTATATGAAGCTGCAGTCATATTGGAAGAATAAGAAGATTGTAATGTGCTTGAAGAAGCAATTTAATGTAATGATGAAAGGAAAATCAGCCATTTTTTTTTTCTCAATTTGCTCAGATAGCTTCTCAAGTAAGAGTATCGCTGTGTGATGAATCCAATGGTTATTCTTAATTAAGTCTTAAGCACAACTGTAAACTTGTTGTTTTCTATTTCAGTATTGAACACATGGCAATTTATTTTCATTTTTTTCCAGAGATAAGAGTGATTATGAATAAAGTTTTCATTTGAACACATTGTGTGATTGAGATTGTGTTCATGATGTATGACACTGTCTGTTTATTACAAATGTGCACATTTGTTTAGATAGGACTTAGGAGTATGAGTCAATACAATCAAGTTTTTTGTCTTGATGTTATAGTAGTTTGATTGTATGAGTTTTGTGCTGTAAGTTTGATGTGTATGTCATTGTATGCCATTGTATTTGTAGTAGTACTTATTGTGATATTACTATTGTGCGCCTTGAGCTCACACAGTGGGGAAAGTGTGAGTTATAAATACACTTATCATTATGTAGCCTACTAGTATTTGTATATTTTATGATGTTGTTTACTGTTTGATTATCACTCTTCACTCTCTTGAATGTTAAATGCCTCCACTGCATTTCCCAGTGCAAAAAACATGCTTTTTCTGAGTAAAATGATACTACAAATCATACATAATTTTACATAGCAATTGACTTGCATACAAATTAACACATTACAAATAGTTTGTCTGTCTACCATGTGAAATCTGTATGCTTGTTTTCAGGCTTCACCCCCTCTACGTTTGTGTCAAAGCGCTCTGACAAGCATGATGGGTCACAATCTAGGCCTGAGCACTTCATGGATGAAGAGGTATAATATTTTGTTTTATATAATAATAATAATAATAATAAAGTTTATTTCTTAAAAAGGTACGTTTAAAGCTCTTTTTTGAAATCAGTTTTTTTGGTCAATGTTTTCTAAGATATGCTGGCATGTTATAGACATGTTTAAACAAAAATAATTCCTTCTTGTTCATTTTTAGAGATTTTTTTATTTTGGTGCTGCCCAAAGTGTCTGAATGGTTATATACAGGGGGGGGGGGGGGGGATTATTATTTTGTTCATATATGTATCAAGAATGTGGGTCTGTCTGATCATTAAGCTTTTAGAGTGTAGACTGTAACTTGGCTCATTATTAATGCAGGACTTGGAAGAGCATGGGATTGCACCTCGCAAGTATGTCACCCACGGCAATTACACGTCGGAAGAACGTAAGAGAAGGCGAGAGGAGGAGCACATATCTGGTCAGCCCACGACAGCCTTGAGCTTTGGCACAACTCTGCTGAATCTGATCACTCCTGAGAGGTGAGTCTGATTGTGACACTGCTTGGTTCATTACCATGACAGATGTGTGCTTTGTTTGTCCACACACCTTTGTATATCTAGTCTTCTGTATCGGATAAACAGTGTCTCTGAAATTAATTGGG
>JAUELK010277244.1:2518-15217 GCA_031471215.1 Gastropteron pacificum | reverse complement strand
CAATGCGCATTACATAATAAGACAATAAAAATCACAGGGAAATGTGAAAGACGAGATACAGCCAATAAAATACACACTCACACAAGTACACACAAACGCACATAGTATTTAATATACATTAGCATATATAAACACTGCAGTTAGCATGACCTACACTCATCTTAATAAATGACGAGACTCCACTTTGCGTTTACACAATCACACTTAACTCACTCAAACAGAAACACAAGATGGCTAGGTGCTGGACAAACAAGCAACCGTTGTTACATGTTTTCACCCTTTCTCAGAGATATTCGCCTTAGTGTAATGAGCTTGACTCCACAGAGCAGCGCCTTTTGTGCAGTAGTAAAACAATGTACATTAGTGTGAATGGTTTCAACTTGAAGATATCTGTCATTGTTTGTGACATGTGTTTGCCTTGTCATGCCTATGTTTTGTATTCACTTTTAATGTGTATGACGCTTCCAGCCCATTGAAATTGGGATTCAGCAAATAACAAATAATCTCCATTATTATATTATTATTAGTCATGGTATGCCTGGCTGACTTACGTGGTGTTGCTGAATCCTGTGAGATTCTGCCAGTAGTCGTGGAAGTCCCTGAACTGGTATGTGTAGATGACCGTGAGCACAACCATGGAGTAGAGCACCACGCTCCACCAGAAAGAGGCCATCACCAGTCTCCACAGCCGGTAGTTGAGCTGAAGCATCAACATGGCACAGTAAGCTACAGCTACACACACTTTGGGGACAGATTTCTCATTCTAAAGCAACATGGGAAAACTAAGCTTAGGCTTCTGGAGTCTGAAACAAGAAAAACTGGCTTAAGTTGCTCTCGGGACATTTTTAATTAATTTTTTTCAGATACAAAGGAATGCTATCTATCTTTATATCTAGGAATCTTAGATATCTGAGGAATCTATCTTATCTCTTATCAACTTTACATTAAAAGATTGGTAATCAATCACTCAATATGCCCAAAGACAACTTTTACCAACGTCATTCAATTTTAACACTTTTTTCTCATAACTTTTGTTTTCAATGTTGGGCGTGTCCGATTCACATTATTTCCAACATTTCTCCACAATTCAAAACTGTATGTCTTCAGCACTGAATTCCCTTTCATCCTGTACCAAAATGTATATTTTGGCAACAATGTCCCTGTGCCTGGCTTTCCCATACCACCACACAATTATGATGATGACAACAATGACAATATATCTGATGATGATGCTATGTAATAATGATGATGATGATGATGATGATGATGATGATGATGATGATGATGATGATGATAGTGGTGGTGATGATGGTGATGATGATGATGATGATGATGATGATGATGATGATGATGATGATGATGATGATGATGATGATGAACGAAATTATGCATTTTAAATCCATGTGCATCTAGCTGAAATCTTATCAGTGGATACTGTGTATTTTCCCGGCAGTTTCACTTCTATAATTGCTACAGCTTTGGCAGGTGCTCTTGTCGTAGTATGACCAAATTACATCCTTGCTCACCTGGAAGATGAGTATGAAGAAGAGGACAAAGAACATGTAGACGATGCGGTAGACAACCACTTCCTGCAGGGCGATGACGGCCATCATGGCAGCGCAGAAAATGATCCAGTACTTGCAAAGCATCACCCACAGAAAGTGACCTGTGACCCAGTTGTCAGGGTCGTTGGAAGGTTTGGTGGGGGTGGGGTGGGTGGGGGTAGATACAGTGAGTACATTGCTTTGGTCAACACAACTTTCTAATCTGCAATGCTAAATTGTCAGGGTTGAAGTATCTAGACAATGTGAAAAAGGGTGCTGAAAAGAAGAGAATTGTATTGAGAAATGAGTGTAGATAAAAAGAATGATGCAAGTATGAGAACACACCAGAGGACTAGTAAAAAAAAACGGAGTGGCTATTCGCACCAGGAAACGCCCACCCGTGGATTCCGGTAGTGGGCAATTTTCTTCGACTTCTGCCCAGTCTGTTTGAACTGAAATCGACGATCTGATCTAGGGCTAGATCTAGTACAAGTAGATCTAGATCTAGATCTATTCTAGACTTCTGGTCTTTGTGTTTGTAAGAAGTTTCTGAACATGTTCATTGTTGTTATGTTGTTTTTGTTGTGAAGAGCCGAGTTGAGACTGCAATGCAAACTTTGCTAAGACATGTTACCATGCAGTAGAGACATGACCCTACTCTGCCTGGTTATGAAATATGGAAGGCAAAGTCAAGCAAGAAATGATGAGTCAACAATCCCTGCACATACACAGATCAGTGTCAGATGCTGCTCATGAGATATGCCACATACACACATACAAACACACATACATACATCAATACATTGTCAAAAAGCCTAAGTATACAGTGTGTCTAGGCAGCACTACAGCTGTGGAAGACGATGGGGTGTCTGCAAGCATCTAGGACAGTGCTTCCCAACCATTGAGCTAATACACACTGACACTTCAGTGCACACCAGAACACAAAAACCCAAGTAGAATATATCCAATCCGGTCATATTATTTATAATTTGCATAAAAGTCCTGATGCCCAACCTAGAATACTGGTAGCAAGCCAGGCAGCTGACAGAATGTCAAATTCACATGTATTTAGTATTTAGTCTTGGGTATAGAGAATGAAGACGAAGAAGTCTTGGGTGTGACCACCAAAGGTCCGATCCCTGACCTCTCAGTTTTTAGATAGGTGCCTTTAACCATGCGACATCCAGCCCGCTTCCTAAGTCATTCCCTGAATGTACAACTTTGTGACACACAAAATGAATATTGGCATGAAACTAGGAGAAGACCAAATAAGGTCTATAAGGCCTTGACACTCCAATGGCAGGATTGAAGTACTGTTAGATTGAACACAAGTACATGCAGCCTGTGAGGCGCAGAAACATGCCTATAGCCGGGTACCCCTTTTACATCTAGGTGGGGAAATGGCTGTAAAAAAAACTTTCCCAAGGGTTTACGGAGCTCGCCCCAGTCTGGGCTTGAACCCGAGGTCGTCGGATCCCGAGTCCGACACGCTACCGACTTAGCTAATCCGCCACTATGTGTGTGTCAGTGTGTGTCAAGCCTTACAAAGGTTGAGAAGCACAGGTCTGTGACAACACCAAAGAGCTGTTGGAGGGCTATATGTACAGACGATGTCACGCCATTGCCATTGTGATACAACAAAGAAAGCACACATGCAGGTTACAGTACAAGCTGGCTCATGTTTCAGGGCTTGTCAAGTTTCCACCCTGTATGAGACTTTCTACTATTGTGTGTAATGGATGATGATGACGATGATGATGGTGGTGATGAGGATGATGACAACATAGTTTTCACCATCAGCTTTTCATGAAAGAGAGAGAAAACAAGAAAAAAAAGCTACGACAATATTGAAATTGAGGGATTTGGAGAAAAAAAATGGAATTGAGTTAAAAGTGTCTGAATAAGTTGTTGAGAACTCTAAATCTGATAAAGAAATTGTTGATGAAAATGTGGGGATAAAGAAAAGTTAGTGTAGATTTTAAGTGAGACTAAAAATTTGTTTAAAAACAACAAAGAACCAATGATTAGTGAAGAAGTAAAAAATTGTGACTTGGGTTTCTGAACGGTCATGTGAGAGAACAGTTGGTAAGCACACATTCAGAATGGCACTGGGTTAGATGAAGTCAAATCACCTACCTGGGTAGGCCATGGACTTTGACACAAACAAACAACTCTGTATGAACTTTGCATCTCTATCAAACTGATTTAAAGTGATGCTCTAATAATGACTCATAATGTACATGAATAATGAAGACGATTTGAGAGCAATTTCAACCAGTTTCTACATTTCCCTCAATTTATGCTATGGATGTGTAGTGTAGAAGAAAGAAGGCAACTCCTCATGTGGTGATGTTCTAGAAAATCTGATCACAAACAAATAGAAAAGCATTTGAAAAAATGAACAGGTCCATTTGTATTTACAAGTGAGTCACGTCATGCTGTAACTGTAACAAATTCTGATCAGTGTGTTCTGTGCATCTGTGAATTTTAGAAATATATCAATTATGCAAAAGTAGGAAGAAGCAGAGCGGAGAGAAAATCCTTGATGGCACAAAAAGGATATTGCTTGAAAAGACATTTCAAAAAAGGAGGAACAAATCACCAGGTAGTGGAGGATCACGGTTATCAAGATCATACACTGTAAAAGTAAGAAATGTTTGTATTAGCTGACTATTTTCAAAGGGTGTCTGGAAAATGCTTTACAAATGGAAGACTCAGCAACTCTGAAAAGTAGAGTAGAGAAACATGGCGATTAATTTGCCAATGCACAGATAACGTTGGTGACGTTGATGACGACCACAATGACGGTGAGGGTTGAGGATGTTGCCGTAAATGAAGGGGTGATAGGTTTACCTATGAAGCGCATTGTGTTGCTGTCGTGGGAACCATAATCAATCTCTCTGGGCACTGGAGAGCACAAGCACACAAGTCCATGGTGAGGAACATTCGAGTCTGTGGTGGGGCCGGCCTGGAGTCCCCTCACAGGACCACCGGTCACAACACTCACAATAACTCCCCAAACACATGTATACCTTGGCTTTTTATCATTTCCTCTTCAATAAGCGTACTTGATTTACCATTGCAAGAAGCTTGTTTTCAAAGCTAAAGCTTAGACAATAATATTGCTGATTGCCTTTACCTTTTGTGTCAAACCAATGTCATATAATAGAATCATTAAGGAGTCTCATTCTCGCTATAAAAACTGTATAGATTTGATTCTCATCTTTCTGCCATATATTATGTGACCTCAACTTCCATCTGTAATTCTAAGATGTAAAAAGATAAGTGACTTTGTTATGGTTTCTTCTTAGTTCTTTGCAAAGTGACTTCTTCTCACTGTTGACATCAAGGTAGACTTTGTTCAACTCTTCAAAGGATAGATTCAGGTATCATGTCAAGCTACAGTAAATTCTTGTCTCCTTTTCTGTGTGCAAGATCTTTAAAGTTTAGTTTGATTATTTCAACACTGTGATCACGCGAAAACTAAAATCGGTTGTCAGTCATTGCTTATGAGAGTACATGCATTCAAAGGGGAAAGTCATGTCTCACTTTGAGGTCTTGTGGAAAACAAATGGTAACAGGAATGGAAAGATCATTCATATGGTCAAGAGGTAGGAATAAACCAGATTTCCATGCAGTGGGAACAGGAATGTTCAGTAAAAGCTTATACGAGTAATACAAAAAACTTCTTTCTCCCCAATATCAAAAGAATTGAGTCATATAATATGTAAACGCATAATTGCAATTGCAAAATCAAAACCAACAAAAAACAAACAAACAATATTGTTGGTGCATTTTTTTCTTTTTTAAAAGTTAATTTGTGAAATCTAAAGAATGCTTTTGTGCTGTATGAAATTACTCCCTTCCCAGAAATAGATCTACCTGTCATTACAATTTACCCACATTTCCCATTCTTTCAATAAAATGTGACTTATAATCATTAAAATAAACTGTATGTCTCAACTGAACAGTTGAACCAGGTAAAACACATTTATAGATTTTGCCAGTCAGAAAGGTATTCTGGTGGGTTTTTAAAAAAAGAATAATGTACTTCAGAAGTTTAAACTGTATTTCATTCATGAATTTGTCTTTTAAAACTATGTTGTACCCGGTATTCTTAAACTCTAAACTATTCTTTACTGCTTTTCATGAAAGAAAACTCCAATATAATATTATAGTAGCATAATGCTAATCAAAGATTGAGAGTACAATCTCAAGGCTGTCAGTGATAATGTATGTGTTATTGGTCATTACTCTTTGAGCTGGTCTGTTTTACAAAGCTGGGTACAATAATAATACATCTTTGATCGGCAATGTTATGTTAAAGGTAACAGTATAGTACATGTATACAAACAACCTACATTCAGAAACACAACAATAACAAGAGTTGAGAGTGAAAAGAAAAGGGAAGGGGGGGAAATCATTTTTTTTAAAGGAATGGATGGATAAAAGCGTCTCAACTTTTTTCAAAAAGCTGAAAAAGTCAACACAAGTTTGATATTTCTGTTAATATTTCATGTACCAATACGTCTTTTTAAAGAGATAAGTGAAGCAAGATATAAAACCAAGGTATGAAAGGAAATGAGAGGATATAAAAGCTCAGTATTTCCATTAATGTTTCCAAAGCCAAAACTGCCAGAATTTTAAAGCCACATCGATTCTTTCTCTTTAAAATATTCAGTCGCTGGCTCTACTATCAAATGTTCAGCTGATGATTTTATTTTTGTTTTGTTTTTGGTGAGGGGGTGGCATATAATATCAGAATGCATGTATTCTGTCTGAGGTATAAATCTAAACACATAATCAATTCTGATTGAACCACGAAAGATTTAACATCAAACTTAAACAGAAGAGAGAGATGTGTGGAAACGTCGAAGTTGCTGACATAAAACTGAAAAGCACAAGTGAGAGACAATGGCGTAGAGTTCAGGCAAATCAAGGACAGTAAGAAATTTCTTTTGATTCCATCAGTAACAAAGCTGGTAAATAAATGGATTAAATATTAGAATTCGCTGAAAGGAGAAAAGTTGATATAATTTGCTGATTTAAAAGAATTTAAGATCGTTGAAATGGAAAGACTGCCAGGTGGTTTGGTGTAGTTGATTGTTTGAGTGGTGTGTAACCCTGATCACATTTATTGGAAGTGAGTACTGTGACAGGTCAAGTGTGAGAGGTCAAGTGTGAGCTGCTCCATGGCAACCAGGCAAGCACTTACACTCTATCAAACTCCTGTAGTCATCTAGGGACTCTGTCCTATCTGAAAGTGCACATGCCAGTTTACACAGAGGTTGAAGGAGAAGAAAAGCCAACACTAATGAGCAGCTTGCCCCTCTAATGAGAAGTTTGCCCCTCTAATGACAAGCTCGCCCCTCTAATGGCGTGATAGAGCCTAAAGCTGACATGAAGTTTGCCAGTTTGTGGGGAAATAGTAGCATTGTAGAGGGATGCCTACATGGGCAAATGTACCATTACCAAGGTGACTTTACTACCTATTCACTAGTCTGGTGTGAATAATACTTCATAGCAGTTACATGACGCTATGTCTCATTCTACAGCACACTCAAAGAGCTTTACAGCCACTAAAGAAGTAGAGAAGAAAATGACTTGTGAGAAGGAAAGACAACATTCCAATGAGGACAGCTTGATGCAGTAAATGCAGTCTCCATAAGAATAGACATGACAACATAGACCAGCTTTGTAAACTCATGTGTGTCATGTATCCGCTAGAAAGATCACAATTTTCCAGTCATATAGCAATAAAGTTTATTTCTATAGGGTCATCAGTTGTAAAGAACTTTGTGAATTTGTTGTTCAGTTTCAAAAAGAACCCCCCAAAATCTGAAATTCTGACAAGAAAATGTATTTGTCCTTTTCTGGAAAGGTTCAGTTGATATTTGACAGTGAATTATAAAAATATGACCCCTACTGAGCAAGCACATTGTAACAGGAAATAAGAAGTACATGAACCACATGTATACAACCATCAATACAACGTCATGACATGTCACAATGCCACACAGAGAGTCACAAACATTGACATGTCCACAGAGTCATTCTCTGACACAGAACATCTTTGTTGTCAAGACAGACCAGACAATATGGAAGTGTGCACACATCAGTCAAAGGACAATATGGAAGTGTGCACACATCAGTCAAAGGACAATATGGAAGTGTGCACACATCAGTCAAAGGACACCACATTATGGAAACATTACATACTCTAAGGTATCGAATTATAGGTGGAGTTGTAATAAAAAAGAGGGGGGGGGGCAGGACAATGTCTCTGGAATTAATAAGAGGGGGGAGGGGGGTGGAATAGTAAGGCGGGTAGAAACGGCATCATAAATTGGATATGCGGTTTGTAAGTTTGGCCATATGTTTTTTTCCCAGTAAGGAAAAACATACTTTTTTGATACCTTAGAGTAGTTGAATACCATACAGAAGGACCAGAATGTGATGTTTTCATGATTTTTGTTCTGTACTACAACAATCTGCCTTTCTTACCATTTACAACTCTAGTGGTCATGTCAAACAGCCACAATTTACCACCCTAAAAAAAAATAAAAAAATATAAATAAGAAAGTGGTCAGGTTTTTAGTGTCTTATTTCCCTTTGTCTCTGCTCTTTATTTCCACCACCTAAAGATGATGTAGATGATCGAGTGCGGGTTAGCTCTGCGCGCATTAAGCATTCAGCAATTTGGGTGGTAAGATTAGTCCATCTGTTCATTGTGAAGAACTTTACTTCTTATGAACTACTTGGGCAAATGAAAATAATGGTTATAATGCACTAGGATTTAACATTTAGATAGAAGATCTTGTGCCATTGTGTTGAGCTTACTTGCATTGCTAGAAAAGCCTTAGAATAGAATCCACTCCTGCCTTCAGAGTAGCTTTCCTTTGTGTGCATTGAGCACCAGGAAATATAGTCACACATTTACTTTCACTGAAAGAACTGGCAACTGTTAAGTATTGCAGGGGAAATGTTGAGAATATTTCCCTGGGGTATATGAGTTACAACGTTTACAGGTGTGACTAGGATCAATCATGTTAACAGGCTATTAGTAAAGGAGTTTGAGTGAAGATAACTGTAACATTGATAATGGCTCTTGGTGGGTTAGTTCTCAGTGTGGTCTGATAGTCAACAGGGAACAGTTCTTGTATAAAATAACATCAGTTATGTACACTTCAAGTCAGACAGTTAGTGCATGCCATCAGGTAGTGAGCACAGCAACACACAACCAAACAAGACTGTGTGAGACATAGCGTGCCAGGTGGTGGGGTGGGGGGGTGGGGTTACCTGTATTGTCTACTTCTCCATCAGGTGAGACTGAAAGTTGTGCAGGTGAGAAAGAGAGAGAGAGATCATCACATGTCCAGCCAAGGCAATTATTGAGAGAGTTCATTCTCAACTCTAGCAAAAGCTTAATGAACATTCATTTGCATATATCTAACAACAGGCAAGATAGAGAGAGGACAGCTCAGAGATCCAGTTCTTTAGACTACCCTCCCAAGTTCCCGAAACAACTTGCAGTGACAACACTTGGTCACCTTCCCTCCAATCCATCAAGTCTACAACCCTCCCAACTCTAAAGAAAAGATTGACCCTGTCCAGGAGTAGTTAGGACTATTGGCTGAGAGTCTGAGGTAAAAAAACAAACTTGTCCGATTACTAAGCTACAGCTGTACTTCAAGGAAGGGAAACAATTTTCCATAGCTGGTGCTTGACTGAGTGTATGAATTAGGCTGCTACTATTAACCTCTCATGTTGTCTCAGTATTACAAGTATATATTACTTGTACAGCCACTCTAGGAGATGTGCTAATGCTACCAAAAACTGAGGTTACTACAGCATCATCTCGTGTATCTTATCTTACCTTATAACAAGTATATATACCTGCACAATCCCAGGTAGCTTGCATGAGCATGGATCATATACAAAGCATTGCTCATATACATAAACATGGACATCGACTTATTTATACATTTCCTATCTTCCCTATGTATCATCATGTTCAGATTATCCAAGAAAAAGATGAACTGTGTGAAGAGATCATAAACAACAGCCCGGCTACTTTAAGGAAAGATTCAGTATTCACTGGAACAGAACTAAGCTGTGAAGAAGGTTAAGCCAATCAAAGCATGGCATGACTGATCAAAGTCTGGTGTTTGTTCCAAGACTTACCCTATCAGTTAGTAGACATCCCACAGAATTTGTGACCAAAAAAAATTAAATTAACAACCCTGAAAGAGCTAAGCGTTAGCTGAGAGAGAGAGATATGCTGTCATTTCAGGCTTGTAGTGTAGCGTTGTGATCAGTGAATGTGTGTAGCATGATGAGAATTTCACTACATGGACTTTTGATACCATGTGTGTACGCCTTGATACAATAGAATGCATATCACATTGAATTTCACAGAGATTGGTGTAGTTGCTTATTTGATAAAGTATATGAAGACATAAGACACAACAAACATGAGGAAATAAAGATATATTATCGGTGTGAATAATGATGAAACCCCAAAAACCCTCTTCAGATAATGAATTGTAATGGATGGTTTAAAATAAAGTGGAAAACCAAAATACACTATATTCCTACATCACAGTAGTGTTCGGGATTAGCAAAAACAGATGCAGAACAAAAAGTGATAATAGGGTAACACAACATTCATAAACAAATCTATACTTGACTCATGGTGAAAACAGAATGGTCTACGATAGAGGATAATACAATGCATTTTTGTGGAATGTGGAGAAAGCAGAGAGGGACAGATGGTTAACGACCATGAGCACCCCTCCAGTCTCTCTCATCAATACAGTGAGCAATCCACAAACCACACAAGCAAATGAAAAGGAAAATATAAAATCTTTAAAACAAACACAACTGAACCACCAAATGAAAACAAAAGTGAGGGGAAAAAGCGGGATACATTCTGAAAGAAACAGAACATTTGAATAGTATTGGGTTTGTAACACAAGTGCATGGACCCAAAGCTTTTGACAGAAAAAGAGAAGAACAAATGCCCCAAGAACAAACGATAGAACAAGAATGAAAAAAAAAAATTAACAAATTCCATTCATAATATCCGAAGTAGGAAACATTTCGCCATAGGGGAAATGACTGTGCAGAAGCCCAAACAGCATCCAATGGATATAATAACACCAGAAATGATATTGGCTTATACATATATGATAGTTTCAGAACATTACATACTGTTAATTAGTGCAACTGTGGCCAAGTCTAAGGCTTTACAAATACTGTGTGGATCTCAAAGAGTTAGTATTATTATTAACATTATATCATTATCATTATTGTCATTATTATTATTATTATTTTATTATTATTATTATTTCCTTCCATGACAATGACTGACTTTCAGACGTCATATCACTATGTTCAAATGCTGGCTTTGCAAATAGGTGTTTGAGGTTTTCGCTTATTAAGATTTCTCTGACAATCTCTACGTGTGGTCATTTCAAGACTTGGCACGTACGACTGTACGCAGGGCTGAAGACCGCTGTACTCACGTAGCTTCCCTAGTATGCTTTGCCGCTGGAGGGGGGAGCGATCATTCATGCTAATGCCGGTGGAGTCTACGGTAGAAGTAGTAAGCTCGTTGGAGCTTTCTCCCAGGTACTGCCTCAAGGTGAGCACCACAAACACAGTGTAGAATAGCTGGCGAGTACAAGCAAAGGGTCAGCTTGGACAGGTGCAAGCAGAAAGGCTTGTTTTCACATGCTTGATATCAAATACAAAAGATGTCACAGGGTAGTAAAGAATGTAAAGCTATAAGGTTGGAGAATATAATCTGAAACAATGTTGTAGACTGATCGAACACCATTGTCCATTATCATCATAATCATCGTCATCATCATCATCATCACCGTCATCACCATCATCGCCGTCATCATCACCACCAGCACCACCACCAACATCACCACCACCCTTATCACCATCACAGTGTTAACTGTTCATTGCTTAGACTTAGACCCCTCTGGCTGGTCCTGTCAGCACAAACCTGCAAGCCCATGTTGTAGGACGGATCGCTGAAGTCCTTCAGGCCAATCTCGTCCATGGTGTAGGATCCAGCGTGGCGTGGCAGCTCGCTGAGGTTCAGGGCGAAGACGTACTGTGCCAGGAGGAGGCAGACAATGTAGGCCAGAATGACGGGACTGGAGCAGAGGCACCACTTGCGAGAGTTTGGCAGCATCCACAGCAGGCAGGCCGTCAGCAGGAGGGCAAAGGTCAACCACGAGTGGTACATGATGCTCCACACCTGGGCACACGGAGGGAGGGACATTTGAGGCTTCAGTTTTGAGAGAGAGAGAGAGGGGGGGGGAGGGGGAGAGAGAGAGAGAGAGGGGGGAGAGAGAGAGAGAGAGGGAGAGGGAGAGACAGAGACAAAGACAGAGAGAAAGAGATAAAGACAGAGACAAAGACAGAGAGAAAGAAAGAAAGACAGAGACAAAGACAGAAAGACAGAGACAGAGAGAAAGACAGAGAGAAAGAGAGAAAGACAGAGAGAAAGAAAGAAAGACAGAGAGACAGAGACAAAGACAGAGAGAAAGAGACAGAGACAAAGACAGAGAGAAAGAGAGAAAGACAGAGACAGAGACAAAGACAGAAAGACAGAGACAGAGAGAAAGACAGAGAGACAGATACAAAGACAGAAAGACAGAGACAGAGAGAAAGACAGAGACAAAGACAAAGAGATAAAGACAAAGACAAAGACAAAGACAGAGATAGAGACAGAGATAAAGACAGAGACAGAGAGAAAGACAGAGAGAGAGAGACAGAGACAGAGAAAGACAGAAAGACAGAGAGAAAGAAAGAAAGACAGAGACAAAGACAGAGAGAAAGAGACAAAGATAGAGACAAAGACAGAGACAAAGACAGAGACAGAGACAAAGACAGAGAGAAAGAGAGAAAGACAGAGACAGAGACAAAGACAGAAAGACAGTGAGACAGAGACAGAGAGAAAGAGAGAAAGACAGAGAGAAAGACAGAAAGACAGAGAGAAAGACAGAAAGACAGAGAGACAGAGACAAAGACAGAGAGAAAGAGAAATACAGAGACAAAGACAAAGACAGAAAGACAGTGAGACAGAGACAGAGAGAAAGAGAGAAAGACAGAGAGAAAGACAGAAAGACAGAGA
>JAUELK010277133.1:0-25371 GCA_031471215.1 Gastropteron pacificum | reverse complement strand
TACTCTTATGTCGATTTTCTCTTTACTCGACGTGATTTCAATAGTCCCAGCAATGTCGACTTATGCGGGTTCTACTGTACATGTATATAATAATTATGTGTTTCTCCCCCGTCCTCAGTGGCAATGTGTCCGGGGGTTCCATGAATCCTGCCCGCAGTTTCGGGCCTGCAGTGGCCGTGTCCACGTACGACGACAGTGTGTGGAGCTACCACTGGATCTACTGGGTAGGTCCCGTCCTCGGAGCCACACTGGCAGCCTTCATGTACAGGATCTTTCTGGCTGGACAACAGGGGAGGCTGTTCTTTGGACGGGAGTAGGAGGTTGATGGCTGGATGGTTGGGTGTGAGCTGGCTGGATGGTTGGCTAGGTAGATGGTTGGTTAGGTAGATGGGTAGATACATTGATGGATTCATGGCTGGCTAGTTTGCTAATTAGTTGGTAAGGTGTATGGCTGGTTGGCTGGATGGTTAGTTAGGTAGATGGGATAAATGGATGGATTCATGGCTGGACAGGTGGATTGAGGTGGCTGGATGGTTGGTTAGGTAGACAGGAGTAGGAATTTGACTGGACGGGTGGGTTTGAGCTGGGTGGTTAGGTAGATGGGTAGATAGCTAGATGGATTCATGGCTGGCTAGTTTGCTAGTTTTGTGTAAGACTGGTTAGCTCAATAAATATAGGTTGGTTTTAAAGCTTAGTATTAGTGTACAAAAGGAACAAGAACCGTATTCTAGTCTATAATCTATTGCTTGATTTGAAATTGTGGGACATCTGGAAGGAAAACATGTTTTTGGTATGGTCCTGTTTTCTATGTATATGCAAATTACATGCTAATACTCAATGCTATGTATCTAATCTAAATAATTGGTCTCTTATTATGGTTTTCTTGAAACTGTTAAAAACTGTTTATCATAAAAAAATCCTGTATTTACGTTTCTCTTCCATACAGTGGCATGATACAGTTGCAAAGTTCATGTACAGGTTACAGTTATTGTTTTAATATGTTTTTTGTTCCTGTTTCGCAAAGGATCTGAGATGATTTCAGCAATAAGCTTTAACAAACAGCTTTACCTTTTGCTATTTTTGTACAATGTAACTGTAATTGTTACAGCCTTTTTGTGGCAACTATGTGTTGGCTTCAGTGAGAAATGGAGCTGATGACACCAACTAAGGCACATTTCCCAGAGAAGGGATGACAAGTGCAAAATTCAACACACGTTTGAAGAAATCAGTAGGCTACTTTCTACAAATGTGACAGTTCAGAAGTCTGTGTAATTAAAGCTCTCTATTCTGGAAAGCAAAAGGATGCAAGTTATTACGAGTAAATTTAGTTCAACATGAAACATGATTTTAAAGAAGAATGAAAACTTATAGAGTGGTGTTCTGAACATTGTTTTAGATCTAGGGTTTTAAAATCACCTTCAGGTTTATGTTTTATTCCCATTTTTTATTTTATTGTGGGTCTGTTCTTCTCATGGAAAAGACTTATTGTCGACAAGTTCAATCTTTGTTTTAATGTATTTCATTTTTATTTAAAAAAAAAGAAAATGTGATAGAGTAATGGCATAATTTTATTAGTGACTTTATTATACTGAGGTGACATGGCTTCTTATGGATTTTACTCCAATGTTGAGGTGTTATCAAAACATTGTAATTATAAACACTTTAAAACAGTCGTTGTTTCTTATTATCCAGAAGCATGTACAGGATGGGTTTTTTTTGTTTTATCTCAGTCATTTATCAGTGTTATCTTTGCATTTTCTTTCATCGGAGAATTGGCAGCATGGTAAAAAGACGGTTTTCCAACTTTGAACCCTAGGCCTAGGTCTGCGAGCTTGGAATATCCAATCACTCTGAACTAGGCGTAGTGCATTCAAAGTTTCATAATGAATTTGTTTGTCATTTTAATTTTAGCATACAAATAGGGTCATTATGAATTTGTCATTTTAGTGTTATGCATCGATGTCTTTTTTAAAAGTTCTATCCATTGCGTTTTGATGAAGTATGTTGTATTTTTTCTTGCGTATGTGTTTTTTTTGTATATACATGTATGTATCCTTCACCCATCATTACGCTGTACGTTGTCACGGCCAGTGGGTCCACAGCTGAAGTAATTGTTCTTTTACCTTCTTGTTTGCGTTATTTTACTCTCTGGTTATGGCTTGGCCTTTGAACAATAAAGCTCCTCTCCTTATGTAAGCAGCAACAATGGTTCCATGTTCCTGTGGATTTGTGTATGTGTGTGCATCAGTGTGTGCGATGCACATATGTGTGTGAGAAACTACTATTACATGAATGAAACCAAACATCAATGCTGTACATATTTTGACTTTCTGCCTGATAAAATACTTAGAACATTGAACCTTATTGGCCTCTGGCCTAATTAAAGCACTTGAACTTGGAATTTGTAAGTTCAGCGAGGGAGTAAACGCTTAGATTTAGTCTGAAATCAGATTTGTTCAGGATGCCATCTAGCTAAAACAAGGTAATAAGATACACCAGTTGGGTGCTATGCAGACCCGTACAAGAGAGTGATCAACCCCTATTTACATCCCTGTTGTTGATATGGTAATGTGTGTTTTAATTGTGCTGATTTGTTGATGTTTTCGACATATTAAATTGTTTCCATTAAATACCAAATTATCCCCAATTGTACTAATTACAGATAGTGAAAGATCTTGAAAAGTGATCAGCTAATCAATGGACTACATGTACTTAAATGAATTGTCATATTTGTAGTCAAGAAGTCTTGTCATAGCTGACAGGCACTCATTATGATGAAAGTACTTTTAGGCAGGGTATTTGTATAGTACTGAAGTAGAATTATATCCACAGAATTGTTAACAGAACTGTGGCTTATGCCACTTATGGATGAGGTCCAAAAAGTGAACTGATAAAGAAACACATCACACATACACTAATAATAATAGCCGGTTTATATTTATAAAGCGCTTTCCTCTTTGAGCTCAAAGCGTATTTCCCTGATAGACCTGTTTCATTCCAAAGCAATCTCAACCTCCTGGTAGTGATTCCTGGTCGGCACATAGTGTACAACAAAAACATTTACAAAACATGAAAACGTTACAAGTGAAGACCAACATAATTAGATCAAAAACTGTGAAGGCAAGAAAAGAAGACAAAGTTTGCAGATGTGATCTCCAAATTTTATTTCAGATGTTGAGTAGATCCTGTCTAGGAAAAACTGTTTGCCTAGTTTGTAATATGACGTAAACATGGATGGCGTTCACAGATCAGAGAGGGGTGCCACAAGCTGGCAACCTCATCCTCTCCCTCACAAGATATCGCTGGTGGTAATGAGTACTGCCACAACTGACATTTTTGAATGTCATTGACTTAGCCTGCATGTGCACTGAGTGTATAGTATAACACAAATTTGCCAACCGTGCTACATGGTATCAAAAGCATCTATATGAAAAGCCTGATAGTGATACAAAGCAACCAAAGTGTAAATGTATGTTTACAACAAGGCTGTGAGGACATGTTCTGCTCTCTAGTAGTAGAAACGAGCTCATGTCAACTCATGTCAATAACTTACTCGACTACTGCTTCTTGATTCTTTCAGAAACTAAAGGCTTTATTTTGAGTTTTTGTTTTACATACCAATCCACACTTTTTACATCAATAAGAAGTGGGACCTACGTTTTAACGCCATTCTCCGGTAGGACGGGGGTGGAAAATCATGAAAACTGCCCATACTACCCATGTCGCAACACTATCAGTTGTGATAGTAATCAAGACCACCTATAACTACGCCAGGGCGTAGTAATCTCTTTGTGACTTGCCAGCTCCACCAGTACAAATACAATGGACACAGTGGTGATTGTGGAAAACACTCAAATATACACATAGCCTGTGTGGAAAAAAAATGGAATGATCAATTCATCTTAAAGGGTAGGTATGATTCTGACCAGATGAGCATTTTTTTTTTGTTTGCATATTATTATTATGTAATTCTTGTTCCTCCCTCTCGCTCGTTCTCTCTCGACTTGTCTCTCCGGTTTTCATGCTCACACAACGCCAGGCAGACCCAATAACTGAGCACATCAACAACAACAAAAAGTCAAGAGAACATATAACATAATGCTCAAATCAGGCAACATCGTTCTACCACTACCACTACAACTACAACTACTACTACTACTACTACTACTACTACTACTACTACTACTACTACTACTACTACTACTACTACTACTACTACTACCTCTACTACTACTACTACTACTACTACTAACCAGCCATTTGAAGAAAATCAACAGACAAATATAAAGATCTGAAATTCAATAAATTCTGCTACTCATAGTAATAACAATAATAAATTTCTATAGCATGTTTCTTAACACTTCACATCAATGCAAAGCAGTGGAACAACGAAAAACAACATCGCGGAGTCAAAAAACCATTTCACCAATGGGGCAATGCGATATACTTTATTCACACCCATGTCTTGCTTTTTAAAATGAAATACAGCAAAGATTCATCAAACATTTGCAATTTGTCAGCAATACCAATCGCTTTACACCTTATTTATACATCATTTTCTACATTTAATCTGATCTGTACTCTTATCAGAAACAAAGCCTTGTGAAAGAAGGAATTGTTGTTGTTGCGATCAGGCACAAGTTATGAGCTATTCACTCTTCAAGTGGTCTAATAGACCTACAGAGCCATGGTAGTCTAGCTCTGCAACCGGGGACTGGAGGGCCTTCAAATTGGCCCCTTATTCACGCAATTGTGCAAGACCCATCCGGACCAGTGTGAAAGAAGGAATGAAAACATTATTTCTTTTTCATGAAAGATGAAATTCACACTTATCCAGCCCACTGATGACTGGGTGTGAGTGAGTGGTAGATCAATGTTGCCTGACATGATTGACACAAAACAATAAAGTATTGCTTTCTGGCAAATCTGTACAAAAGAAAAGAGGCTGGTTTGTGTAGCTTTTTGACAAAAGCTTTTTTGTTTGTTCACAAAGCTCCCGGGGACCCGGTCACGTCAGATCCAGTCAACAAGGGAAGCAAAACCTCTCAGAATTGTTAGTCATAAACATTAGAATAAAAAGCATAATATTAATATGCGAATGGACCAATGATACGTTACACATAATGACATTGAAACATGTACATTGTACAACAAGAAAGAGAAAAAACACAAGTGTGTAGCCCCAGCTCAGGGGAACCGAATCCATTAGGTATTTTCATGAGGTCATTGAACAGATATGATACATGGCGTTCTGTTTATTTTCACTTTACAAAAGTTGTCGAATAGTTGGATTAAACGGTTGTAAATACCCTACAACCCTAGAAATAATTCAACTAGTTTCATGCCTTGGAGCAGAGCGTAACTGATTGATGTGTTGACCACTTGGATGGCTCCTCGTGGATCTGACAATTCGTGATGGTCAATTTGACTGAAGGCCAGAATTCAATGGAAGGCTTTTGTTATTATTTTAGTTCTTTTGTTTGTTTCTATAAACAATAATCAGAGAAAAAACATATCGCAACCTCAGAGTTATTTTGTTCTAACTATACAATGATATTGAGGGAGATAGGACAAAACAGCACTGATGTGATGATATCATATATGTAGTTAAGAGTTAAACGCCTTTTGAACAATGTTCAGCTTAGTATTCTAAATGACATTATGACAACCAGAGAAGAACAGCAATCTGCTTCAATTATACATCAGGTTCATAGTACACAGTGAAAGGTGAAAGATGAAACAACAAAAAAATACACAGATGAAAAACAGCCTCTAAACAACAATGAGTTTGCATTTAAAAACATGTCATCATTTTTCAAACAGATAAGTTGTGCCATCCTAACAGCAACAGCATAACAACAACAGCATACCAAAGGACCAGAAAGCTTACACAAACATCACATCATTAAGTGGTAGAGCAGCTTCACATAATGACCATTCATAGAGAGGAGTACTTAACTACTTTCACGCCTTGTCACCCTCTTTGGGCATAGGCCATCAACGGTCGACCTCCATTTTCTCTCTCTTTCTCTCCTTTATAGAGAGGAGTACTAAATTACTTTCACGCCTTGTCACCCCCCTTTTGGGCATAGGCCATCAACAGTCGACCTCCATTTTCTCTCTCTGTCTCTCTCTCTTTTTGTTTGTTCTCAGAGTCAGAGAAAATAGAGAGGACTGCTTGCCAAATACTCCACTCCCTCGACACCAAAAAGCATGTGACAGGGAAGGTCAATACACATTTTCTCTCTCTCTTTCTCTGTTCTCAGAGAAAACAGAGAGGACAGCTTGCCAAATACTCCCACTCCCTCAAGACTGTCTACACCAAAAAGCATTGTGTGACAGCGAAGGTCAAACACATTTTCTCTCACAACATAGACAGTATAATAATCCAAGTAAATGGAGAAAAGCCTTCAAACAGCAAAAGTTGACTGGTGGATTTCACACATGATACACATTTTTCACCAGAGAAAAATTATGAATTTGCTCATTTCGTTTGTTTCTTTGCTAGCTTGCAAGAAGTGGTACCATGAAATTCTCAACATAAGAAAAAAAACTACGGTTTTGAATAATCGGGGGGAGGGGGTACATATGGCTTTCGTAAGGAAAAAAAGGGTCAACCCTTCAGTACCTGCTGCAGTTCGCAGTTTCGACCGTATTAATAAGGGAAAAAAAGTACTTTTCAGTGTCTAAACTTAATGAAAGAACGGGGGGGGGGGGGGGGGGGGCGAAAAATTATCCCAAAAGAAAAAAACGGGGGGCCTGTTTATTTGATACCCTAGAGTATGACACCACTACCACCCCTACAGAGGATAAGTTCAAAGAAGGGTGAATATTGCTGTAGCTACAGAATCTCTTATACAGAGGCATAGAAACATATTGCAGCACAACTTTCTATTAAAAATCTTTATAAGGTTGAAAGATTGGAAGAAGAGAAAGGAAAAGAAGAGCTATGGTCTACCTAGTTCCTAATGACAAGGTAAATTATAATAACCCCACAATAACTACACAGCTGCTCTTTTAAAATATGATAAATACTGAATACTATGGCTAAAATATGAGCAAACCAATATCGTGATAGATGCCACTATTTTATAAGGGAGCACCATTGTAGGTGTAACTAACCATAATCCAGTCATCCTAACCAAAGTTATGAAAATTTTTGACTCTCTCTTTCTTTTTATTTTAATTTACATTTTCTTCTTCTTCTGAAGACTTTAAATCTTAGACTTACAGAACATTGGAAGTTTAGTTCTGCACAATGTATGAAGCAGTTCTACTCATCAAGCCATTGACAGAGACTGGAGCAGTCTGTCATATTGTTTTGCCCCTGTGACATTTTACTACTTATTATTATCCCCCCCCTCCCCTTCCCCTCCTCCTCTTACAGCCAGTCCTGAGCCTTCACAATGATTCCAAGCTGTATTGGTAATTAAATATGAACAAACAATACACAAAATATATATGTATATATGTACAAGATCAAAAACAGAGAAATAAACAACATCGACAAAAATAAAACAAAGTCCTCTAAGAGGAGACAAAGTACAAGGTCTGACATGTTTGAAGAACATGTCACTTTTTCTGCTCTCTTGGTGTAGTAGTGATAATTAATGACATGGCATGGACATGAAACGAAACCCTCCGTCTTTCTCATCATTTGTTTGTCCATTAAAAAAAAAAAAATCAAAGTTGTTGACCTAAGATTGAAGAAATATCGCGACAAGATTCAGCTTATCTTGCAGTATGCAGCTAATGAACGTCTTGATTAACTGTCCATTGAAAGAAGGGTAACTCTGTATAGATTGTACATCTTACAACAGTAGTTCCCCCTTCTTTCATGAGACAGTGATTCTGTAGCTGTTGATGACTGATGAATTGTTCCATATGACAATTTACTTTAAATTCATCTACTCAGTTGAATGGATGAAGGAGAAATAGACATGTTCCGTATTGCCATTTTTATATTACCATTCCTCTCTTAATGGAACCATGCACACAGCTTTCATACTCACTTTGACGCCTCACCGCAAGGCTACTAAATACACCAAAGATGCAAACAGCCAATGGCGGTGTATTCCACATATATTCATTAATTCAGAGGCTTGCCGTGGTAGATACAACAACACTCTGAAAAGAAATCGCAATTGCTCTGGCATTCTCTCACAGTACAGTCTGTAAACCTAGTGTGGTAAATCTCATGTGTGTGTGGCCACGAGACCATAGTTGTCACTGGAAAATGTTCCCATCCCTCACATGAAAATCTAAAATGTTCCCCAACCCTGGGACATTATTAATGAATCAGTGTTGGACCAAGACAACCCGGAAATCCGGGACACCTCAGAAAAACACCAACCATGCAGGAGACTAGTCGAAGACTGATGAGCTGACACAGTGAGAGGATGTTTCCTCCAAACAACTACAAGGATGAGGCTATGACTACCCTTCCTACACAACTCAACTAGCTCAACCTACTCTTTTCTTCTCCTACTCATGTTTCTGGTGAGGATTACAAAGCCAAAGTTTTCATCCGAAGATGACGTAACTATGCTTGGACAACAGAGATATAGTCATAGAATTTTTAAACTGATTTATTTGTGTGTGTGTGTGTGTGTGTGTGTATGTGTGTGAGAGGTTCTGACAATTTGTTGCAAACCCCTTCTGACAGCTTTATCTCGATTATTATTTTTAAAATTGGTAAACACTTCCAACAGCGTGGTAGTTATTACATAGAAAAGTGTCACAAAATGAAACTCTCACGTGAGAGTGTTCATGGTTGAACTCTGTGTAGCAAGTCTCCAACTGTGTAACAAAGGTCTGTGCCACCTATCACACGTCTAGCTCCACAGGATGCGTGCGCTGACACGGGACGCCGCCGTGTCACTTTTGTCTGGAAAGTTGCTCCTCACATGACCTCCGTAGAGGCTGTGAAAGGTTCCCTTGAACCCACACGTGCGTACGCGGTGGGTGTGTGGAACGGTACCGAAGCAGTTCTCTCTCCTACCTGCTCACCATATGTTATGACAAGGGCTGCTCCGAGGAGAGGAAATTTGAGGCAGACATCTGATCCATTGTGGTGCACACATAGGTAGCCACGTCCACTTCCATTTCCTGGTGCCTTTTGATGAAGTTGTCCTCCAACAGTTTGTTGTACTTTGGTCGTTGTTTGTCTTCCTTCGTTAAGCTGAGGAGGACAGGATGCAACATTGACTTATCAGAATTAATTCCATCTTTTCATTCAATAGAAAAAGATACATATGGTTTACTACCAACGCAAATAAAACTCTATGGTAGCATGGATGACCTGCAGAGGACAGCCGCCTACACTATCAGTACTGGAGCTCCCATCTGAGTGATCGAGAAGAAGAAGTTTACTACAGAATAGAATATGTACCCAGTAAGGAACAGGCATCAAACACATATCAGATTGACGATAGATTTTTACCATCAGGTCGAAGTGGATCCTGGAGTCTCTTTTGCACAGATAGGCTTACCCATAATATACAAATAATAGTATTGTTTGGCCAAAGAACCGATTAAGTATTCTAATTCTACAATCTGCTCCCATGACAGCCAAAAGAAGACAGGATGACCATTCCTTTCAGGGCACATTCCTCAACAGTTCACAATAAGATTTTAAGTATAAAGAAAAAGCAATTGAGTATTATCCTGAAAAACTACAACTATGAGGAACAAGTGAGGACGACATGTTTCCTCTCAAGTTGTTACTCCTCAAAACAACAAAAAGGATTTATTTTCTTACAAAGCAAGGTGTAAGAGCAGTCAAAATAAACGTTCAGAGTACATTTCCTGCCCTAAGACAGTGTTCTTTACCTAAGTTGAAAAAAAAATGGTTGGTACCCAACTACAGACAGTGAAAGATCTTGTCAATATGTTGGTGATGACACTGATCAGGCAGAATTATCAGATTGCCTCCAAGGAGGTTGAAGAAAAGGCCGTCGGAATCAATCAGGTATGCCGTAGTAAAAGTGGATGTAATGCGCTTTGAGCTTGCTATTATTACTATTGTTGAATTGATAAAGTGTTTATCTAGTGTAACCCAACAAGTCTGAGGCTACGACTTAATAATAGTAATAATAATAATAATAAGCAGAAGAAGAAGAAGCAGCAGACAAAGAAGAAGAAGAAGAAGAAGAAGAAGAAGAAGAAGAAGAAGAAGAAGAAGAAGAAGAAAAAGAAGAAGAAGAAGAAGAAGAGGTAGAAGAAGTAGAAGAAGTAGAGGGGCCTACCATGTGTTGATGAAACTGATGCACTCCTGAGAGAAGGTACCGTCGTCTGGCAGTCTGGGGGCCGACCCCTGGACCACTTGCTGCAACTGGTCAAACACACTGGACCACTTGGGGTAGGGGAACTTGCCGGTGGTCACCTCCATCTAGGGAACACAATGAGTCACATCGATTAGAATTCTGCTATAACAATAACCTTCTTAGCATATCACATAAAAAAAGAACAACACAAAAACAATATGAAAACACATGAAAAAAAAGAAAGATGCCAACTTGTGACAGACAAAAAGGTCTTTTTTTAAATTATCAAAACAGAGCAGTAGCGAAAAAGAAGAAAACATTGCAGTTGTCAAGATGTATCAACATTTTGTTTCCAGCATTAGAATCCGTAAAAAACATATCTACTTTTCCACCAAGTCTGATCAAGAAACACACAAATGGACAAATCAATGTATGGTGTCCGTATTCATTTGACAGTCAAAATGTGAGATCTGTATACTATAACAAAATTCCAAAAGCTACTTGACACAAAGAGTCCTGGACGTAAGAATAATAATACAAAAATGAATGTATAATAAAAATGTATAAATGCTATGTATATCTATGTATGTATTACTGACCAAGGTGATTCCTAAACTCCATACGTCTGAGCGAACATCGTAGCCTCGACTTGATGCTTTTGGGTCGATCCTTTCGGGCTGTGAAAAGTATAATAATCATTTTCATCCTCTATGTGAAACAGAACCCATATAATAATAATGATAACAATAATAATAATAATAGATGGCATTACTACTACTACTTATATATCTTCTTTTTGCGTCTTTCGATTCTTTACTAAGCATGAATCAGTTGATTAGTCAAGTTGTAGACGATTGTGTCATTTTCATCGCCAGTAAAGCACTTAAAGCCAACAAGTGCTACAAAATATGTTTAAAAACATGATACGCACAATGCACATTGGAAGGTATTACATACAATACATATTATTAGAGTTTACGCACAATATCAATAGGCACAGTTATGTTTTGTCTAGTGCAAGTACTTGCGTATTAGATACGTTTTAGATTGGATTTAAATTTAGATTCACTGACAATTTCCCTCGATGACTTTGGTCAAGAATTCCAGACAGTTGGTTCAAAATGTGTCAAAGATCTTTCAGCATATCATGTTACTCACTGCCATGTAGGGCCTGCATCCAGCGTCCCTGCTCTTGGCAATGGAGTCCACAAGATGGCCGCTGATGCCAAAGTCACACAGCTTGATGTTGCCTTTAAGGTCAAGCAGAATGTTGGACGGCTTCACATCTGGAGAGGCAGATGGCAGACAATGTGCTACAATAATGGTAAATAAATAAATAAAGATCACTTATATAGCACTCATCCCTCAGTCGGCTCTGAGCACTTTATAATGACACTGTCCATCACTCATTCACACAACATCAATCAATGCAGAACACAATAGAAGTACAGTAGATAATTACGGAAGACAGTAGGCTTGTAAAACACAAGCATACATGTACACAAATGCAACAGAAGCATATAATAATAAATGTTTATCTATTAGCAGCCTTGCCCTGTGAAAGCTCAAGGCGCTTAACATAAATCTTGAATGAAACAACACAACATTAACATGACCACGAATTGCATGGACTTGCTATTCCACTGGGTGTAAATGAAGGTCTTTTTGGTGTTCGATGAAATCTCTACCTGCAGATGTAACTGTAATCTCTAACTCCATGTAAGGGATGCAGATCACATAAAAAAAATCTAAGAAAGACTTGAAAACCTTCATATTCAGATTAGTTAAATGTGTTGATGTTGACTATCATGCATACTTTATCATTCTCATTGTGATATTGTAGCGCATTGAGCTACTCAAGAAAAGGCGAAAATGCAAATAAATAAATTGTACACTGATGAGTTAAAATACTGTATTGTTGACTAGTGTGCATTGTACTGTGTCTGTTTTATGACATGCATATGGTGTCATATGGTATCATCACATGGTGTTGTTCTTCAGTCAAAGTAAAGCATGTAGAGCTTGCTTTTGCAAGGTGATGCAAGATCTCCCTCTCTCTGTATCAGCCAGTCCTCTTGCAGGACGTTGCCTCTTGAACCTTCCTGCAATACAACACTCTGTCTTTTGCTATTCTGCCTGCCTCTGTAGTTGTATAAATAGATGTTTCTTATCATGATAACTTCTGTACATAAAACAATAAGAGGACAAGACATAAGTGAGTGCACTGACCTCTGTGAATAATTGTCAGGTTCTCCTTCAGATAGTTGAGAGCTTTCACAGTCTATGGGACAGAGATCATAACAAGCATGAATAGTCAGCTTCAAGATTTGTCTAAATAAAAGACGATCAACAACATGTATTCAATATGCATCGACACCAAATGAATGAGATTCTTGTATCATTTAATGAAATATTCTGTTGACGATAAATACAACCCCCCCCCCAAAAAAAAAAACCCAAACCCAACAACTAACACCAAAACACATAAAGAAGGAAAAAAAGCATTTCAAGAGAATATCACGACAGACAAATTCAATCCAATCTGCATGTATAGCATAACGCAGAAACACTAGACTTAGTAGGAAAAAAAAAAAAAAGCAATTGCTATCAATCTTGTACATTCTCTTTACCCCTCTATCAGAACTAACAATGATTATTAAACTGTTATAGTATGTCATGTTACATGTAGTAAGTTAAGTAAGCTTGGCAATGCCCAGTACAGCTGATTATTGCTATCAATTGGAAACCTGGTATGTTGTGAAGTTAGGCCAATAAAGTACACAAAAAAAAAAAAGCTGTGTTCCCCTCATCTGTCAACTGAACCCACCAAAAAACATTAAACTGTTGACAAGCCTACTTACAGCCACAGTGATTTTGCCGATAATTTCCTCTGGAATGAAAGAATGCTGCTCAGTGTACACAAACTTGTAGAACTTGTCTAGGGAGACATCCATCAGCTCCATGCAGATCCAGCAGTCACCCTGGGGGGACACAAGAACATGTTTTATTTACGTTGTACATATATTTGTAACACTTGATAGGAAAAGTTTGGGCTCAGGAGAAGACAAGCCTTGACTAACATAATTAGACTCAATTGAAGCAACAAGTCATTACATCCCCAATTCCCCCTTTTAGCCATTTTTTTCACTCTATGGGTCGAAAGGCTGAGTCGCAAATTGTAATCATGCGCGTTGGAGTACTACTCAAGTCTCTACTAGAAGAAGAAGAAGAAGAAGAGCTCACTGTCTGAACACTGTCGTGCATTATTTTCTGCATGGTTCCTGGCCTCTTGCTGTTTTCACACTACTATTAAGTACATTACACTATATGAACACAATTTTCAAAAACTGATGTAGCTAGTCAACTAGTAAGGACAAAGTTTACATACATACTAAATTTTCAACCCACAAAAAGTATCCTCAAACAAAAACCAATGAATTAATGAAACAAAATGTTTATTCCTATAGATGACCAAGGGATCCAGGAATTCTTTAAATCCTTTTCAAAGGATTTCAAATAAAGTAGTAAAATACCTAAAGAACAAACCCAGATAACAAACATAGTGAGATATTGGTACCTCTTTGAAGAGAGCTCCGTAGAACATTACAATGAAAGGGCAGTCGTTGCTCCTCATCACCACATCCAGGTCCATCAACAACTGCTTCTGATCTCTCTCCTCTACGGTCGACCGGATTCGCTGTATGATAATAATAATAATAATAAGTGTATTTATAACGCACTTTCCCGACTGTGTGGGCTCAAGGCGCAGAATAGTAATATTACAACTAGTACTACTACAAATACAATGCCATACACTGACATACACATCAAACTTACAGCACAAAACTCATTCGATCAAACTACCATAAAATCAAGACAAAAAAACCAACAACATTCTCATCATACTCTGAGAACATACCATTATTGGGAATAATTCTTTGTCAAAATACTTTGTGAACAGATATGTTTTCAACTTCTTCTCTATGAGGACGAAGATGTAATAGTTAAGATTTATAAAATCATTTCCTATAAGATAAGATAGTTATTGATCTAGGCTTATGGGGAAAACTCGTGTCGGTGTACATGGACAAGTTACCATGTCGCCACAGAGCAGTGCCAACTAATGAGTATTTACATAGAAGATTGGCAACAATGCACAACTACAACTACATAGAGAGCACTAGTCTATGGATTTTAAAGTACTGTGAGGGATTAAAAATGATTGTAAAAAACCCAACAATATTCAACTTCAAAAACTTAATACCTTTATCATACGATTTTTTTTATGATTCCCCCCCCCCCCCCCCCCTTTCAATCTGGTGTTTACCTCCCTTTGACTACATGCCTTTATCAGATGATATAATGTCACTTCCCTAAAATATGCCTCATTTTTTCAGTAGAACTGTATAACTTAAGATATAGTGACAGATTTTAAATTCCCCCCCAAAAAATTTTTAACCTATAAGTATAAGAGAAAAAAAAATGTATCTCAAAAGTGACAGATACACACATACATATTTATGCTAAAATACAAACACAAACCAGTGATAATATTTATCATAATGAAATTGACTTTATGTGTATAGCACAGAACAGAAGTGAATAAGATTTATTTATTTATTTGCATTTTCACCTTTACTTGAGTAGCTCAAGACTTACAATATCACAATGAGAATAATAAAGTAAATGCAAACCTTGACAGCCATGATGGTTCCACTCTTGTCATGGCACATTTTGTTGACAAAGCCGTAGTTCCCTCGGCCCATCTCACCCAAGTCTCTCAAGTCATCCGAAGTGAACTCAAATGACTGTCGACGGAAATAACCAATATCATGATTAAGCATTAAACAAGGATGGAAATGGGAGATTATCCACAACGTTCATAGTGTACAAAGTTGTAGAAAGCTTTTGTTCAAAAAATCTTGATCCTCATAACTAAAAATGCATAAGTTCTACAAGCAAAACAAAAATTGACTATCACTAAAAAAGGGTCCAATTAAGAATTGATAGAACTTAAAAAATAAGAAAAAATAATACAATACATAAAAGCCAAGTACCTTTAAAAAACATTCAGAACAATAATCATCATACATAAATATAATTATGTCCCTTTACTCACTCTTTGTTATTCTAGAGTATGTTCCGTTTCCTGTTTACTCGTTGAGTTGACCTCACTTTTCAATAAAGAGTCATAACATAAGTGAAACAATAAACACACAATGTTCCCATCAATATAGAGTAGATCAGTAGACATTGTCAACTCACCACATCTGGGGTTATCTGTAGCTTTCCCGTGGACCTTTGAATGCCTCGGGACCGTAGCCTCTCACTGTATGACACAGACATGAAGAAGACAATGAGTCAACGGAACTAAACATTTGCTACTTTAAACGATCTATGAAAACCCCAACACTCCGACAATATCTGCATACAGAACTGCTTCACGCTGATGAGACTGCTAAGCTCTATGAACTTATGTAATAATAATAATATAATAAGTGTATTTATAATGCACTCTTTCCCCACTGTGAAAGAGCGCACTTCCTTTCATTTACTCAGATGATTTATGAAAATCTCAACACTGACAATATCTGCATACAAAACTGCTCCATACTAATGAGACCTTAATATGCTCACCTCTATAAATGTACAGTACACTTCATTCTCTTTTCTTTTTATAACTCATAACAATGAATCAATGAATATAATCTTGATCATCAAATTTGTCACATATAGATAATAATAATAATAATAATAAGAGCATTTGTAATGCGCTTTCCCTGGATAGTACAATCATTGTTTATGTAAGAGACCAAAACAATACCAGTACATTAAAATAACACAACCCTGCTTCAAACTTGTGAGATGAATCAGATATTTACATGTATTATGGTGCATTCCAAACTGTTAAATAGATACAGACTACGATTTCAAATTATTTTTGTCTATCTCTCATAAACTAAACTTCCTTTCTTTTAGATTTAAAAAAAATAAGAATAAAAGTGTAAGTTACTGACATATGAAATCAATAATAATGAAAACAAATATTAAAAAAAAAAACAATCCAACAAATAACCTGCTTCGTTGAGCACTATGATCATTATTCAACAGAATATACCATGAGATTTACTGTCTCTGACAATAGCCATGAAGGCAAACACCTATTTCTATTCAAACATTTACACATTTTGAAATGTACTGTCGTTGTCAAATCATAATATATGCCTGACTTAAGTTAAGAAATTAATAGTATATACCAATAACAACAACCGTCCAAGGAGCTTGTCAATGCTTATGAAAATCAAATCATACTTTTTGTTTGCTTCAGAACATTGTTGTTGGATACACAAAGCAGCAGCAGAATGGACAGAAGGGTGCAGCACCCAAGATTTAATTTTGTGCACAAACATGTGTCCACTGTTAAATTATTCAAATTCATTGGAATGCTAAAAAAGAAAAAAAGGTGGGAGGGTGATGTCATATTTAAGTACATTGGGGGGCGCGGTTTATTATGCAGTAGAAGAGATAAGCGGGTGGGTATTTGCCATCCGTCAGACTGGTGGAACATTTAGGGCAAATTTTTTCAGGTGGCCAGTATGAAATAAATAAGGAGGGAAATTCTGTTTTGAGAAGATTGCGGCCCTTTAGGCGGATCGGCCAAATATATACGGAGACCACTGTACATGTATAAGGAATTGCAAATTAATCAGTAAATCGGTACAGGTCCAACACTACTGACCGACTGACCATTCTCAGCCTTTTGCAAAATCATAAATGCTCTTTGAAGCAAATTGTCACATTAGGAATGCCAAGGAAAGCAGGTCAAAATGAAGGGCGTCTACTTATTTAACCCCCCCCCCCCCCCACACACAAATTTCCTTTAAATGAATGAAGCGATAGAGATAAAATAACAAACTGAATAGTTTCACATTCACAATGATGCTGAGAATACAGAAAAGGGATTCTGCACATGTGTAGGAAACAGAGACAAGTCAAAGCATTGCTACAAAACGACTGATCCAAGAATGACAAAGGGATAGCGGTTGCCTATAAAATTAAAGACGGTGTTTACTTGTAGTTGTAGCAAGAAGTTTTAAAATAAAATGGGGGACAAAAACAACAACCAAGAACAAACAAGCCCTTGAATCAAAACTGAAAACAGGCAGTGTGAATTTCAGCACAACTAAAGCAGCCTAAACAACACTGTCATAATCCCGCCTTATACTATATCAGTATCAGATGTTTCACTTTTACCGTTTTACCTATACCCGCCCCACCAAAAAAAAGGCTGCAGGTGCATAGAAAGCATAGCTTCTGTTTTTGTTGCTGTAGTAAAAAAAAAAACTTTTTTCACCCAGGAATTTCACAAGCAAGGGCAGACATTCAAACAACAACACAAGCACAGGGAACACATGTTCTTAATATCTTAAGATATATAATCCAAATTCTGCAGATCTATGAATCCTCTCCAAACTGAAAGTGACCCCTACTGTTTAGGAAATAGAAAGCCAATTTCATAAAAAAGCAGCAGACATCTTCTTTAATGCTCTCAATTTTCATCAATGGCGTGTACTCAAAGCGCTTTAAACCATCAACCATTTAACACGGAGACAGTTACATACAGGATCTCCTCGGAATTCACCAGAATTGTAGAATCTGCCTTCAAACTAAAAGAGAAATCGACAAAAACAAAAACTGAACGACGGACTAAACCCTAATGTTTATGTGACTTTGTGAACAGTTAGTACTGACTCATACTAAATCTAAATTGAGTAACATGTTAGTTAGATGAAGCCCTAAATGTCACACATGTTCCACTGTAAACATGTAGATCTATGACTTAGATACTTTTGTGTATCATATGAAATCAGATATGAACGCTGACTTCAGCTTTCCATGCGTCTTGTTAAGATGCAAATTAGCTATGAATAAGGTATGAAATTATTTTTGAGGTATTAAAAGGAAATCCTTGATAGAATCCAATTCAAGGATGAAAAAGTGAAGAGTGAACAACTTTTAAGTTTATTTAGTAACATTCACTCTCTAACTTTCTTATGACTCGGGCAGAATCAACCTCTCAAGGCAAAATGTTAAAAGTATAAGTACATGCAGAGTTGAAGCTCAACATTATGTTAAAGAATCTTAAAGGGATGTAATGAAGTAAAAGGATCAAGGAAGACTCACATCTGTGTGGTGTGACCCAGGTCTGCTACAATGGACGAGTTTTGTGGTGAAGGCTGCCGCACGGGCAGCGGGGGGACGGGGGACCCAAAGTCCAGGCGTAATCCAGTACGCACTTCTGCTGTGGTAGGGTTAAAACAAGTGATACATTAGTCGCTGAAGGGGCGTCACAATGTCTTGTCTTTGCTTAAGAATTCAAATGCTTATTATTGTTTTTGTCGTGGACAGTTTTATACAGCTTTGTACATCAAATCTAATAAAATTGTAAACATTAAAATTTGCCATGCAATATTAACTGCAAGGATTTTTTTGTTTTTTTACGACCCTTGTTTTCATTCATTATTGAGTGATCAAAGATACAAATACACATGTATATTATACGGTACTCATAATTGACTGTAATTTAAATTCACTAGACATATCGGGTACAGACAACAGAACAAAGATTGTGTGAATTGTACTTGGAAATGATCTACACTGATCTCTGCAACCTAACATGACGGGTTCTGAATGTGAGACGACAGCAAAATGAATAGGAATGACGTTTTGAATGATGTGCATCAACAACATATTATCAGTCCACCAACACTGGATAGTTCCGGACTTATCACATTTCAGTGTTAACAATAAATAATATAAAAATTCTATGAAAAAGACTTAAGATTGTCAACTCAATGATTTATGGTTTATCATAGTCATAACACACAGGTTTGGTTACCAATACCATCCATGCAAGCAAAGAATGAAGTGAATGGAAAAATGAAAACATAGGGTGAACAGATGTAAGTATATACTTTGGAAAAACAAACAACAAAACAAATTGAGCAAAGAAATGAAAAACATAAAATAAGGATCAATGATAGCAAAGTTTTGTCATATTATCTGTATCTTTACACTTTATGATGATTTTACTACCATAAACATATGTGAACTGTAACATAGACTGAACAATAGCATTATATGAGCTTAGCTTTCTTTTGAACTTCACATGTAAGGCTTTAGAATGTAAAGGTTCATTTGTTAAAAGACACTTTATACTATATAATAAAAAATGTAGATCTACATCATGAAATAGTCTGAGACAAAATGTGAACACAAAGAGATAAGATGTTCTCATTTCAGATAGATCTAGTTATGATAATAGTCAATTTATATTATAATACATGTAGTTACCCTCGCAGTACACTATCACTACCAACCTGGCAGTTGTCTCTTCTTTCCATCTTGCCAAGACATTTCCATGCATCAACGATTAAAAATCAAAGGCTTTTGGAGAAAACAAGCATTAAGTCCACTCAGCACAGAGGAAAAAAACATCCTGTAAGATCTAACATTTTTGTTGTCCCATTAAAAGAACATGATGAATCAGAGAAGTCTGTATATATATATTTATAATGTTCACTCATAAAAAGTAAACTAGATCTAGATTTGAATCAGGGAAATCTGTATATTTATGAAAAAAGTTCTGTCTCTTGATCACAGCACAGCACTTAGCAGCAGGAGCAGGAAGAGCACATTGTGAGGAATGTCAATATTGTTTCCACTCAGGTAAGCTTGTTCAACAAACCACAGTCACCTCATGTCCTAAGGAATGTCTGTCTGCTGCTGGCTTGCAACTAATCTATTTTTAGCCGTGTCCTGATTGTTCAGCAGCCTGGGTGCCAGGACTAGGCTAGATCTAGGGTTACAGTTACACCAGGGCAAGGATTAGATTTGTCAAGTAAGTAGTACTAAAAACAAGGTGGGTGTGTGTGTGCTTGCCTGCTGGGTAAGTTTGGGGGAATCCCCTTTTCTAATCTATTCAGGTAGGATTCACAAATACTGCAGTGACAGTTCTGCTAGGCTACAAAGCTACATAATATGGTAGTAGTTGAGAAACCAGGACACTTACAATATAAATCTAGGTCACACTGACATCTTTTACTACAATAGCATGCAGCACATAGTTTACATCATGTTTCTTGTGTGTAAAGTGTAAGGTAATGTTGGTGTTTTATGTGTTACGCTGATTGAGATTGAGATTCCCCTGACTTGGCAGAAGGGGAAGAAATGGTTTGGTCATGGTTCAGTGACATTGGAAGCAAAAACATTGCTGTGCAGGGGAAAAACCAACAACTTTGTTTTCTAGGCTGGAGTAAGAATGAAAGCTTTGCAATTCTTTTGGCACAGATTAACCCATGCATAGGTATTTTATTCAAGGCTACAAATTTGAAACATTCTTCTCATTTGCTTGAACTTGAAAATGAATGTCTGAAATAAAATGCCACAGTTAAGTGAATGACAAGCCAATGTTTAAAAAAAAGTATGTAAATCATTTCCTCTCAGATCTTTCATTATATTATTTTTACTCTGCTTCCATCAATTTCTTTACTTCTTCTTCAGTATCTACTATGGGCCCTTACCCTTCTGTCCCAAACCATAGTGGAATTTGCAGGTATTATTTAGTTTTGATTTCCTTACACTTACAAGTAATTTTGTAAGAAAGTTTTTATATATATATACGCCTTAAAGTGTTTTAGGTTCAAAAGGCCAATAATTCCTCTTTTAGCAATGTGACATTTTTATGGACAATAAAGTTTGATCTTATCTTTACCCTTAAATCCTCACTATATGTCCTCTATTCTACAATAGATTGACAGTCCTTCATCAAATCTCTTTTATATAAATAATCGTTCGCCTTTTCCCTTTCAAAATGTATAAAACTACTTTGTCTTTACACTTTACTCATCCAGTGTTTGTAGTTAATTCACAAACACTTGATTAGTGAACTGTATTAGAGTAGTAGTAGTAGTTATATTTTAGGTTACACTTCCAAGTTTATTTGGTCTCTATCCGGTTTTGGAATTGTTCATCACATCTATTGATGGTTTCATATATCCCTTCTTCAAATTTTGTTTCTGGGCAATGTAAATATACAAGATGACCCATGTCTTGAGGATGGGCATGGCATGTAGGGCATGTTGGTGAATCCTTAAGTCACATTATGGAAAATGTTTTGACAACTTATAAAATGGTCGCTATTGAGGCAGAATACTACTAAAACATCTGATAATATGAGAAACTGAAACATTTTAGTGTTGTCTCTAAATTAGAAATGATTTTTAGTAGGCCTACAGATGGTTTGAATGCTGCCAACTAAATGCACAACAAAATGTTGCAACTAAGTAAGGACAAAAAAAGAAAACAAAATAGACCACTTTAACTTTGTTAAAACATTTACATATATATATAGCAGCAATCTTTAAAGTTTCAAGATAGATCTATACATAAAATTGAATATTTCTATTCAAAATCAGTACTTAAATGACTTATACTCAAAGTGAGAAAAAGCTTCTCTTTTTTTGTATGTGTGTATGAATGAGAAAGAACTGAAGACGAAAGTATGAATGCTAGATGAATACAACTGAACTACTGGAAACATGAAACAGAGTTAAGAAGGCTTGACTGAGAAAAACTAACTATTGACAAGGCTACACTGTCTATCCTACTTTTATCTATGTGTATAGCAACATTATTCCACATAGCTCTGTATATGAATCAAAATAATTACCCTCTGAACTTGAATACAAAATAAAAATGGCTCTTCACTTCACTTTAACAAATTCTTCTTCTTCCATTTATGACTGCAGCCTCATAATTAATAGAGGACTTTTGCGATCAAGCATATTGAGAGTCCTTGCATTGACTCCAGTAATATATACATTTTACGAGAGTAAGAAAAACAAGGGGAACAAAAGAAAGAGTTTAACAGTTTAAAAGATTTCAGTCTAGTTTCAGTTCAGATGGACTACAACAATCTTAAAGAAAATGAGAGTTGGGAGAGGGCAAAAAGTCCTGAAGTACTGCATAGGATTTGTAAATTCTTCTGAAATCGACCACAAACGTGTCAAACACGTCTTGCAACTGTGATTCAAATTATACTTTTTCCTAGAGTCTAGTTTAGACTAGATAAGATTATACCTTAATAATCTTGGTCGAACAGTCTCTTGGGATTTAAATTAAATGTATACAATTTATTTTACAATGTAATAAAATGTAATGGGGATGTAAGTGTGCGAAGAGGTGGTTAGTAGTTAGTGGATTGCAAAGTGTAGGCTACATAGGCCTACAGCCTACTGACTGTAGAAATCTGGAGTTCATTTTGTTTTCCTCAAAGACAAACAGACTGAGTCAGATTACTACTACTAAAGTATGTAGGGTAGGATGACACTACTGTTTTGAAGGTGAATACAATAATACATGAATTGAATGGAGGAATGATGCAATGATGTGTAGATTTCTAGGCCTAGATCTAGAAAGAAAGTACTCTTCATAATTGGTGATTAGGTTTGGAAGTGGACATTAACAGTCACAAGATCTGGAAGTCTAGAATCTAGAGTCACCATCACGGTGATCACCACAACGTGATCAATAATGAGTGATGATAAAAATGTCAACAATGAATGGTCATGATATTATCCTCAGCACAGATGAAAAGAGGGAAGGTGAAATGAGGCCACAGCAACATGCTTACTCCACAAGAATCATGCCATGCTATGAGTAAGGTGTTACAACAAGTTGTGGACGACTCATCGCTAAACATGTGAGTCATCCAAACCGAACGGTGAGGAAACTTAGAGAGAGGTGAAGAATGGTGTCCCTGAGCGAAACCCACCGCTACTCGGGTCTTGGCCAGGTGCCGCCATCTTGGAGTTAGGGCTAAAATTTGGCAGCTTTCTCAAGCCCTGTTGGGCGCGATTCTGGCCATGGATGGAGGTCGGGTGAGCGCCTGAAGCTTGCGCAATATCTCTCCGATCGGAAGAAATCAGTCGCAGGCCATCGTTCAGCTTGTTTGGTCGCCGAAGTTCATTTCTTTTCGATGACTCATCGATGATTTCTTCGGGAAAATCCCTTGACGTCATCGGGCTACCGTCTTTTTGACTCTCACGAGAGGGGCGAGATACTCCGTGACCTAATTCGGGTCAATGCTTGACCTTATTGAACTAAAGGGGTCAAATGAGGTAAACCAACAACGGGAGATAACTCAATAAACAAATTTCACGTACGTTTTAATCTGTTATCTCTCTTAGGACAAGTCCACAAAAAACTATAACAGAATTGTTTTTTTTTTTTTTGTGTGTTTTTGTGTGTCTTGTTTTCATGTACATCCCCTACAACATCATAATAATGTTATTGTTCTGAACAATGTCCCTATGATAGTTGGATGTGCTACACATAATGATATATAGCATTTCTATAGGGGTTTACCTCGCTCTTCAACAAGCTCGAAGCGCTTTACAGCCACTAATACATGTACGTTACCCTGACAAACCTGATTCACTCCATACTAGCCTCATCAGCATCCTAAGACTAAGAGGCACACTGGTAATTCTGCCTGTTAGTCGCCCACATCAACATACAGACGAGATAGTTCACTGTCTTTAACCAGGTACCCCCTTTACAAATGGGTGGGATGAGAAAGTCGTGTCAGAGTACTTTTCAAAGAGTATGGCCTACACCTGACCTGGTGTTAGGTAAGAAAGTAATCTCAAACCCAAATCGAGTGTACACACTTGGGATCCTAACCCGGGACTTTTGACTCGAGAGGCCAACACGCTGCTCACTACACCACCAGATCATATCTGACACATTTCCAGGGACTGCTACATGAAATCGCCGAAGATTTAACCAGGTAAAGCAAAAGAAAGACAAATGATTGCGTATTATTGGGTAAACCAACCTTGTATATTAAAATTGCAACACACACGAAATCTAAAAAGAGATCGAAAAAAAAAAAAGGAAATTTGTTTTCAGCTGCTCAGCTGATCTCTGCAGTGGCCTGCTCATTTATCTTGCTAAAATTTTTAAAAATTTTAAAAATTAAAAAAAGAAAGAAAAAAAACCACGAGAAAAGCCAAACACAAAGAAGACAATCAATATTCCATATCATGCCCTTACATGATAGTTCAAAATAGGACGTGGCTATTCACACCTTTCCTGGTGCGCGTTTTCCCGGTCGATCGATTTCAATTCAAACAGACTGGGCGGAAGTGGAAGTGTCGTGTGTCGAAAGAGGAAAAGAAAACCCGGTGGGCGCACTTAGGTGGACGTTTCCGGGTGTGAATAGCCACTCCGTTCAGAATATTATAACGAGGGTGGATTGAAAAGTCGGGCCTGTTTTTGCAATATTTTCCAAAATAATGAATTTACAAAAACAAAATAATATGCCAAATGAAAGCTTGGGATGTCTGCTTTAACAAAGTACCATTTTTTCCAACAAAATCGCCATCGTTGTCGACACAGGTGCGCCAACGAATGGTACACATCAGCTTTAATTTCGTCGTTATCAGTGTAATTGTTTCCTTTCAAGTATTCTTTGAGATTTGGGAACAACAAAGAGTTGACTGTATGACGGATGTGGCAAAATCTCTTTGAATCTGAGTCGTGCCATAGCATCTCGAGTCTTGTTGCTTGTGTGCGGACGAGCACTGTCTTTATGGTGAATGGTCGCGTTACGAGGTCGAATTCGTGTTTATCGTGCTCGAAACCTTTGGATTCAGTGACGATTCGACGGAGAAAACCTTCGCCATCTTCCTCATAACGAGCCAACAATTGTTTCATCCAAAGTTCCTGCTTTGACGCCATGCTTTTCTCGCCGACATCTGACCCCGCATACATGTCACGTTTATGACAATTTCTAAGAGATGTGATGCAACACGAATTTGAAACTCATTGGGTGGAGAACAATATGGATGAGACATGATGTTTTCAAATTTCATGACGTCATTCTACTTAGTTTAGAAAATGTCACAAAACAGGCCGGACTTATCAATTCACCCTCGTATATTATCCTATCTTGGATACAGAAATCGTTTATCAATATCGGTTGTCACATTACTGTCACAATTTGCGTGGTGATCTTGGGCGTTAGTCTTTGGAGAGCAGC